>JAQQAE010001281.1:7648-26167 GCA_029823295.1 Pseudamia nigra
CCTACTGCAGCTGCCTCTGCTGCCAGCAGTCTTTCTCGATCTCTTGCATCCACAACTCCTCTGGTACATGCCTCTTCTACGGTTAGCTTCTCATTGGTCTTAGGGTCTATGATCTGACCTGTGGCTGCCTGGGCTTCCAGTAGCATATCAGCAATTTCGGGAGACAGGAATTTCTCTTTCTTTGCTTCTGTAAAGGAGATTTTCCTTGAAGGTCCAACTTTCACACCAGCAATAGGACCAGTCCCCTTAAGTGAGGCCTTCTTTTCCTCAGAAACCTGTGGGACAATTTTCTGTTGTTGAATTACTTGGTTAAATGTTGGCTCATCCAGGATTCCACAACTCAGTAACTGTTCTGCTGAGACCGGCTTGCGAATGCCTTCAAAGACCAGTGTCTTCTCGGAAACTTTTAACAATTTCTGGCCTGTCTGAGGATGTGTCAGACATTTATCCTTTAAAGCCTCGTAGCTGACATCATCCCCAGTTTCTGGATCAATGTAACATTTAGGGTTCTGTTTTAAAGCTGTTTGTGTGTTTTCATCCAAAAGTTTGCGCTTGACAGCTGTGTCTTTGGGAAGGAATACACTAAGATTGGGATCCAAAATGCCTCCAACAGATTCCTGGGCTTGCAGATGACATAGAGCAGTTTTGCTGTCAATTAATCCTTTCTTCATAGCTTCAAATACTGAAAGAGGCTTTGCTGAAGTTGGATCCTTGTAGCCCACAGCCGCTGCCTCTGCTGCCAATAATTTGTTTCGATCTCTTTTGTCGACCACTCCTTTGTTACATGCATCCTCTACTGTAAGCTTCTCACTGTTTCTAGGGTCAACAATGTGACCTGTGGCTGCCTGGGCTGCCAATAGCATATCAGCAATTTCAGGAGAGAGAACATTTTGCTTTTTTGCGTCGGTAAAAGACATTATTCTTGACGATCCAGCTGCTACACCAGCTATGGAACCAATACCCTTGAGATTGATTTTTTTGTCTTCTGAAACCTCTGGAACAGTTTTCTCTCCCTTCACTAATTGGTTAAACGTTGGTTTGTCCAAGAGACCACATTCTAGCAACTGTTCTGCTGTTACTGGCTTTCGGACACCTTCAAAGATCAGTTGTGAAGGGTCAAATTTCTCAGAGACTGGTAACAGTTTCTGTCCTGTGTTGAGTTCTGTTGTGCATTTTTCTGTTAAAGCACCATAGCTGACATCATCCTCAGTTTCTGGATCAATGTAACATTTAGGACTCTGATTGAGAGTTTTCCAGGTGTTTTCATCCAAAATATTACGTTTAATAGCCTCATCCTTGGGGAAGAACACACTGAGACTGGGATCAAGAATGCCTCCAACAGACTCTTGGGCCTGCAGCAGACGTAGTGCAGTTTTACTGTCAATCTTTCCCTTTTTCATGGCTTCAAATACTGAAATAGCCTTAGCTGACCTGGGATCTTTGAAGCCAACAGCAGCTGCCTCTGCTGCCAAAAATCTGTCTCGATCTCTAATATCCACAACTCCTCTGGCACATGCTTCTTCTACCGTCAGTTTTTGACTGTTTATTGGATCAATAATGTGACCTGTAGCAGCCTGAGCCTCTAGTAGCAATTCCGCACTCTCTGGCTGTAGGAATCTCTTTTTCCTTGCTTCATAGAAAGACATTTTTCCTTTGCTTCCAGCTGTCACTCCAGTAATGGGTCCAGTTCCCTTTAGGTAGACCTTCTTTTCTTCAGAAACCTCTGGAACTGTTTTCTCTCCTTTTACTAACTGATCAAATGTTGGCTTATCAAGAACTCCACAATCAAACAGCTGTTGTGCTGAGACTGGCTTACGGACACCATCAAAGAGAATTTTAGATGGGTCTTTTCTTTCAATTATTGGCAGAAGTATCAGGCTTGTGTGAGACTCAACTTTGCTTTTCTTTTTCAAATCCCCATAGCTAACCTCCTCTTCAGTGTCTGGATCAGTGTAACACTTAGGACTCTGTTTTAAAGCCTTGCAAACCTTATCATCCAAAAGGTTGCGCTTTATGGCTGCGTCTTTAGGAAAGAACACACTAAGGTTGGGATCTAGGATGCCTCCAGCACATTCCTGAGCCTGAAGAAAGCGTAACCCAGTTTGCTCATCAATAATTCCCTTTTTCATTGCCTCTAACACTGGTAGAGGTGTAGCTGTGCTAGGATCCCGAAAGCCAACAGCAGCAGCTTCTGCTTCTAACAGTTTATCTCGATCTCGAGTGTCCACCACCCCCCTGGCACATGCCTCCTCCACAGTAAGCTTCTGGTTTTTTGTGGGGTCAATGATGTGACCTGTTGCAGCCTGAGCCTCTAGTAGTAAATCTGCACTTTCTGGGGGCATAAGCATCTGTTTTTTTGCATCTGTTAAAGACATTTTTCCTAATGGTCCAGCTGCCACACCGGAAATTGGACCAGTCCCCTTTAGAAAGACCTTCTTTTCCTCAGAAACCTCTGGGATAGTTTTCTCACCCTTTATGAGTTGTTCAAACGTGGGTTTATCCAAGATTCCACAATCCAGCAGTTGTTGTGCTGTGACTGGCTTACGAATGCCTTCAAAGACCAGTGTAGAGGGTTCAATCTTGTCTGACAGCTTTAACAGTTTCTGTCCTGTGTGAGGTTCCATTCTGCATTTTTCCTTCAAAGCTTCATAGCTGACATTATCCTCAGTTTCTGGATCAAGGTAACATTTTGGACTCTGTTTTAAAGCTTTAGAGGTATTTTCATCCAAGAGATTGCGTTTGATAGCTTCATCTTTAGGAAGAAAGACACTGAGAATGGGGTCCACAATGCCTCCAACAGACTCCTGGGCCTGTAGGAGACGTAGTCCAGTCTTCTTGTCAATCAGCCCCTTCTGCATAGCTTGAAACACTGACAGAGGTTTGTCTGAAGCTGGATCTTTGTAGCCCAAAATAGCTGACTCTGCTGCCAATAATTTGTCACGGTCTCTTATTTCCAATGCTCCTTTGGAACATGCCTCTTCTACTGTTAGTTTCTGATTGTTTACAGGGTTGATTATGTGACCTGTGGCAACTTGGGCCTCCAACAGCATATCAGCGCTGGCAGGAGACAAAAGTTTCTTTTTCTTTGCATCTGTAAAGGAAATTTTTCTTGATGGTCCAACTTCCACACCAGCAATTGGACCAGTCCCCTTTAAAAAGACCTTCTTTTCCTCAGAAACCTCTGAGACAGTTTTGTCCCCTTTCAGTAGTTTGTTAAATGTTGATTTATCCAGAATGCCACAATCCAGTAACTGTTCTGCTGTGACTGGCTTACGAATGCCCTCAAAGCACAGTTTTGAGGGATCATTTTTTTCAGGGACTTTTAACAGCTTCTGGCCTGTGTGAGGATCTGACAGGCATTTTTCCTTTAAATCCTCATAGGTAATAGTATTGTCAGTTTCTGGATCAATGTAAGATTTCGGATCCTGTTTTAAAGCATCAGAAGTGTTTTCATCCAAAAGATTGCGTTTGATAGCTTCATCTTTAGGGAGGAACACACTGAGATTAGGATCCACAATGCCTCCAACAGACTCCTGGGCCTGTAGCAGACGTAGCCCTGTCTTTTTGTCAATTATTCCCTTCTTCATCGCCTCAAACACTGAAAGGGGCTTAGATGAAGTGCGATCTTTGTAGCCCACAGCAGCTGCCTCCGCTGCCAATAATTTGTCTCTGTCTCTCATATCTACCACCCCTTTGGCACATGCCTCCTCTACTGTCAGTTTTTGGTTGTTTTTCGGCTCTATGACATGTCCTGTGGCTGCTTGGGCTTCCAGTAGCATGTCAGCAATGTCAGGAGACAGAATTTTGTCTTTCTTTGCCTCTGTAAAGGACATTTTCCTTGAAGGTCCTGCTGCCACACCAGCAATTGCACCAGTCCCCTTTAGTGAGACAGTTTTTTCCTCAGAAACCTCTGGGACAGTTTTTTCTCCCTTCATTAGTTTCTTAAATGTAGGTTTGTCCAGAATGCCACAATCCAGTAATTGTTCTGCAGTTACTGGTTTACGAATGCCATCAAATATCAGCTTTGAGGGATCAATCACTTCAGACACTTTTAGCAGTTTCTGGCCAGTGTGAGGATCTATTATGCATTTTTCTTTTAGAGCTTCATAGCTGACATACTCTTCAGTTTCTGGATCAATGTAAGATTTGGGGTCATCTTTTAAACTATTGCGGGTATTTTCATCCAAAATATTGCGTCTGATGGCCTCATCTTTAGGGAGGAACACACTGAGATGAGGATCTAAAATACCTCCAACACACTCCTGGGCCTGAAGCAGGCGCAATCCAGTTTTCTTGTCAATCAGTCCCTTCTTCATAGCCTCAAAAGCTGACAGAGGCTTTGAGGAAGTGGGATCTTTGTAGCCTACTGCAGCTGCCTCTGCTGCCAGTAATTTGTCTCTGTCTCTTATATCTACCACCCCTTTGGCACATGCATCCTCTACTGTTAGCTTCTGATTGTTTTTTATGTCAATGATGTGACCTGTGGCTGCCTGGGCCTCAATTAACATGTCAGCACTTTCAGGAGAGACAATTTTCTGTTTCTTTGCCTCTGTAAAAGACATTCTTCTTGAAGACCCAGGTGCCAAACCAGCTATTGGACTTGTCCCCCTTAAAAATACCTTCTTTTCCTCTGAAATCTCTGGGACAGTTTTCTGTCCATTCATTAGCTGGTTCAATGTTGGTTTATCCAGTATTCCACAGTCCAGTAACTGCTCTGCCATGACTGGCTTACGAACACCATCAAAGATCAGTTTTTCGGGCTCGATCTTGTCAGAGACTTGAAGCAGTTTCTGCCCATTGTGAGGATCTGTTAAACATTTTTCCTTTAAGGCCTCATATGTGACAGCATTCTCAGTTTCTGGATCAGTGTAACATTTAGGACTCTGCTTTAAAGCATTCTGAATATTTTCATCCAAAAGATTGCGTTTGATAGCTTCGTCTTTCGGAAGGAACACACTGAGATTGGGATCCACAATGCCTCCAACAGACTCCTGGGCCTGTAGCAGACGTAGTCCAGTCTTACTGTCAATCAGACCCTTCTGCATAGCTTCAAATACTGAAAGAGGCTTGGCTGAACTACGATCTTTGTAGCCTACTGCAGCTGCTTCTGCTGCCAGCAATTTATCCCGGTCTCTTATTTCCACAACTCCTTTGGAACAGGCTTCTTCTACCGTTAGCTTTTGATTATTTCTAGGGTCAATTATATGACCTGTAGCTGCCTGTGCCTCCAAAAGCATATCAGCACTGTCGGGAGACAAAATTTTCTGTTTCTTTGCCTCTGTAAGAGTCATTTTCTTTGAGGTTCCAGCTGCCACACCAGCAATTGGGCAAGTTCCCTTCAAAAAGACCTTCTTTTCTTCTGAGACCTCTGGGACAGTTTTTTCTCCCTTCATTAATTGGTTAAATGTTGGTTTATCCAGGATTCCACAATCTAGTAACTGTTCAGCTGTAACCGGCTTACGGATGCCTTCAAAGACCAGTTTTGAGGGATCAATCTTTTCAGAGACCTTTACAAATTTCTGCCCTGTGTGAGAATCTGTCGTGCATTTTTCCTTTAAGTCCTCATAGGTAGCATCATCTTCAGTTTCTGGATCAGTGTACAATTTAGGGCTTTGTTTTAAAATTTTTCGAGTGTTTTCATCCAAAAGATTGCGTTTGATGGCTTCATCTTTAGAGAGGAACACGCTAAGAGATGGATCCAAAATACCTCCAACAGATTCTTGGGCCTGCAGCAGGCGTAGTCCAGTTTTGCTGTCAATTAATCCCTTCTTCATAGCTTCAAATACTGAAAGAGGCTTTGCCGAAGTGGGATCCTTGTAGCCTACAGCCGCTGCCTCTGCGTTCAATAACTTCTCTCGATCCCTTATGTCTACCACTCCTTTGGCACAAGCTTCCTCTACTGTTTGCTTCTGATTGGTTCTAGGATCAATCACATGACCTGTGGCAGCCTGGGCTTCCAATAGCATGTCAGCACTTTCATGAGACAAAACTTTCTGTTTCTTTGCATCCGTAAAGGACATTTTCTTTGATGGTCCAGCTTCCACACCAGCAATGGGGCCAGTACCCTTTAAAGAGACCTTCTTTTCTTCAGAAACCTGTGGGACAGTTTTCTCTCCCTTTATTAGTTTGTTGTATGTTGGTTTATCCAGAATTCCACAGTCCAGTAACTGTTCTGCTGAAACTGGTTTACGAACACCTTCAAAGATCAGTTTTGAGGGATCAATCTTCTCAGAGACTGGTAACAGTTTCTGGCCTGTATGAGGATCTGTCACGCATTTTTCTTTTAAATCCTCATAACTGACATTCTCCTCTGTTTCTGGATCAATGTAACATTTAGGACTCTGCTTTAAAGCATTCCGGGTGTTTTCATCCAAAAGATTGCGTTTGATAGCTTCATCTTTGGGGAGGAACACACTGAGATTGGGATCCACAATGCCTCCAACAGACTCCTGAGCCTGTAGCAGACGTAGTCCAGTCTTACTGTCAATTAGCCCCTTCTTCATAGCTTCAAACACTGAAATAGGCTTAGATGAGGTACGATCTTTGTAGCCTACAACCCCAGCCTCTGCTGGCCATAATTTGTCCCTGTCTCTTATATCAACCACTCCTTTGGCACATGCATCTTCTACTGTAAGTTTCTCATTGTTTCTCGTATCAATGACATGTCCTGTGGCTGCCTGGGCTTCCAATAGCATATCAGCACTCTCTGGAGACAGAATTTTCAGTTTCTTTGCTTCTGTAAAGGACATTTTCTTTGAAGGTCCAACTTTCACACCAGCAATGGGACCAGTCCCCTTTAAAAAGACCTTCTTTTCCTCAGAAACCCCAGGGACAGTTTTCTCTCCTTTCATTAGATCTTTAAATGTTGCTTTATCCAGAATGCCACAGTCCACTAATTGTTCTGCTGTGACCGGCTTACGAATGCCTTCGAAGACCAGTTTTGAGGGATCAGTTTTATCAGAAACTTTTAACAGTTTCTGGCCAGTGTGAGGATCAGTCAAGCATTTTTCCTTTAAAGCCTGATAGCTAACATTATCCTCAGTTTCTGGATCAATGTAACATTCTGGACTCTGTTTTAAAGCATTACGAGTATTTTCATCCAAAAGATTGCGTTTGATAGCTTCGTCTTTAGGAAGGAAAATACTGAGATTTGGATCCAGAATGCCTCCAACACACTCTTGGGCCTGCAGGAGACGTAGACCAGTCTTACTCTCAATGATTCCTTTCTTCATGGCCTCAAACACTGAAAGAGGCTTGCCTGAAGTTGGATCTTTGTAGCCCACAGCAGCTGCTTCTGCTGCCAATAATTTGTCACGATCTCTGATGTCCACTACCCCTTTGGTACATGCATCATCTACTGTCAGCTTCTGATTGTTTTTAGGGTCAATGACATGACCTGTGGCTGCCTGGGCCTCCAATAGCAAGTCGGCACTTTCAGGATAAATCATTTTCTGTTTCTTAGCTTCTGTAAAGGATGCTTTCTTTGAAGATCCAGGTACCACACCAGCAATTGGACCTGTCCCTTTGAGAAATACCTTTTTTTCTTCAGACACCTCCGGGACCGTTTTCTCTCCCTTGACTAATTGGTCAAATGTTGGTTTATCCAGCACCCCACAACTTAGCAACTCTTCTGCTGTTACTGGCTTTCGGACACCTTCAAAGATCAGTTTGGATGGGTCAGTCTTTTCAGAGACTGGTAACAATTTCTGTCCTGTGTTAAGTTCTGTTGTGCATTTTTCTGTTAAAGTACCATAGCTGACATCATGGGCAGTTTCTGGATCAATGTAACATTTTGGACTCTGGTTTAAAGCTTTTCGGGTGCTTTCATCCAAAAGATTTCGTTTGATAGCTTCATCTTTAGGGAGGAACACACTGAGATTAGGATCCAGAATGCCTCCAACAGATTCTTGTGCCTGCAGTAGACGTAGTCCAGTCTTACTGTCAATCTGTCCCTTCTTCATGGCTTCAAACACTGAAAGTGGCTTTGCTGCGCTGCGATCTTTGAATCCAACAGCAGCTGCCTCTGCTGTTAGTAATCTGTCTCGATCTCTTATATCCACAACTCCCTTGGCACATGACTCTTCTACTGTCAGTTTCTGATTATTTTTCGGATCAATAATGTGACCTGTGGCAGCCTGAGCATCTAACAATAAATCTGCACTATCTGTGGGCAAGAGTGTTTGTTTCTTTGCTTCAGAAAAAGACATTTTTCCCCCTTTCTTAGATATCACTGCAGTAATGGGTCCAGTTCCCTTTAGGTAGACCTTCTTTTCATCAGAAACCTCTGGAACTGTTTTCTCTCCTTTTACTAACTGATCAAATGTTGGCTTATCAAGAACTCCACAATCAAACAGCTGTTGTGCTGAGACTGGCTTACGGACACCATCAAAGAGAATTTTAGATGGGTCTTTTCTTTCAATTATTGGCAGAAGTATCAGGCTTGTGTGAGACTCAACTTTGCTTTTCTTTTTCAAATCCCCATAGCTAACCTCCTCTTCAGTGTCTGGATCAGTGTAACACTTAGGACTCTGTTTTAAAGCCTTGCAAACCTTATCATCCAAAAGGTTGCGCTTTATGGCTGCGTCTTTAGGAAAGAACACACTAAGGTTGGGATCTAGGATGCCTCCAGCACATTCCTGAGCCTGAAGAAAGCGTAACCCAGTTTGCTCATCAATAATTCCCTTTTTCATTGCCTCTAACACTGGTAGAGGTGTAGCTGTGCTAGGATCCCGAAAGCCAACAGCAGCAGCTTCTGCTTCTAACAGTTTATCTCGATCTCGAGTGTCCACCACCCCCCTGGCACATGCCTCCTCCACAGTAAGCTTCTGGTTTTTTGTGGGGTCAATGATGTGACCTGTTGCAGCCTGAGCCTCTAGTAGTAAATCTGCACTTTCTGGGGGCATAAGCATCTGTTTTTTTGCATCTGTTAAAGACATTTTTCCTAATGGTCCAGCTGCCACACCGGAAATTGGACCAGTGCCCTTTAGAAAGACCTTCTTTTCCTCAGAAACCTCTGGAATACTTTTTTCTCTTTTTAGGAGTTGGTCAAATGTGGGTTTATCCAGGACCCCACAGTCATATAGCTGTTGTGCTGTGACAGGTTTCCGAACACCATCAAATATAATTTTGGTAGGGTCTAACTTATCAGTGATGGGCAAAAGTAGAAGACCTGTGTGAGGCTCTTTCTTGCATCTTTTCTTTAAAGCTTGATAACTAATTTTTTCCTCTGTCTCTGGGTCAGTGTACCACTCAGGTGTCTGGTTTAGAGCTTGGTGTGTATTTTCATCGACAAGATTGCGTTTGATGGCTTCATCTTTAGGAAGGAACACACTGAGTTTGGGGTCCAGAATCCCACCAACACACTCCTGGGCCTGCAGCAGACGTAGTCCAGTTTTGGTGTCAATTTGTCCCTTTTTCATGGCCTCAAACACTGAAAGGGGTTTAGTTGAACTGGGATCTTTGTAGCCCACAGCAGCTGCCTCTGCTGCCAGTAATCTGTCACGATCATTTACATCTACAACCCCTTTGGCACATGCCTCTTCTACTGTCAACTTCTTGTTGGTTATAGGGTCAATGATGTGGCCTGTGGCAGCCTGAGCATCCAAGAGTAAATCTGCACAATCTGCAGGCAGGAACATTTTTTTCTTGGCTGCAGACAGAGACATTTTCCCTTTATTTCCAGCTATGACTCCAGCAATTGCCCCAGTCCCTTTCAGACTGACAAATTTCTCATCAGATACCTCTGGGACAGATTTTTTTCCTTGTTCCAAATCTTTGTATGTGGGCTTATCTAGGACACCACAATCCAGCAACTGCTTGGATGTAACAGGTTTCCGAACACCATCAAATATCAGCTTTGCAGGGTCTAACTTTTCAGTGATGGGCAAAAGAAGCAGGTCTGTGTGAGGCTCTCTCTTGCATCTTTTCATTAAAGACTCATAACTTATGTCTTTTTCAGTTTCTGGATCAATATAACACTCTGGACTCTGTTTTAAAGCATTATGGGTATTTTCATCCAAAAGACTGCGTTTGATAGCTTCATCTTTAGGAAGAAACACACTGAGACTGGGGTCCAGAATGCCTCCAACACACTTCTGGGCTTGCAGTAGACGTAGTCCAGTCTTAGTGTCAATTTGTCTCTTCTTCATAGCGTCAAACACTGAAAGAGGTTTGGCTGAAGTGGGATCTTTGTAGCCAACAGCAGCTGCTTCTGCGGCCAATAATTTGTCTCGATCGGTTACGTCCACAATACCTCTGGCACATGCCTCTTCTACTATCAGCTTCTGATTTGTTCTAGGGTCTATGATGTGACCTGTAGCGGCTTGTGCTTGCAACAGCAAATCTGCACTATCTGGTGGCATGAGCATTTGCTTCTTGGCTTCTGACAAAGACATTTTTCCTTTACTTCCAGCTATAACACCAGCAATTGGCCCAGTACCTTTCAAACTGACTTTCTTTTCTTTAGACACTTCTGGGACAGATTTTGTTCCCTTTTGTAGATCTTTAAATGTGGGTTTATCTAGGACACCACAATCCAGCAACTGCTTGGATGTGACAGGTTTCCGAACACCATCAAAAATCAGCTTTGTAGGGTCTAACTTCTCAGTGATGGGCAAAAGAAGTAGGTCTGTGTGAGGCTCTTTCTTGCATCTTTTCATTAAAGAGTCATAGCTTATGTCTTTTTCAGTTTCTGGATCAATGTAACATTCTGGACTCTGTTTTAAAGCATTATGGGTATTTTCATCCAAAAGACTGCGTTTGATAGCTTCATCTTTAGGAAGAAACACACTGAGACTGGGGTCCAGAATGCCTCCAACACACTTCTGGGCTTGCAGTAGACGTAGTCCAGTCTTAGTGTCAATTTGTCTCTTCTTCATGGCTTCAAACACTGAAAGAGGCTTGGCTGAAGTGGGATCTTTGTAGCCAACAGCAGCTGCCTCTGCTGCCAATAATTTGTCTCGATCAGTTATGTCCACAACACCTCGAGCACATGCGTCTTCTACTATCAGCTTTTGATTTGTTCTAGGGTCAATGATGTGACCTGTGGCAGCTTGTGCCTCCAGCAGCAAATCTGCACTATCTGGGGGCATGAGCATTTGTTTCTTGGCTTCTGACAAAGATATTTTGCCCTTTGTTCCAGCAATAACCCCTGCAATGGGTCCAGTCCCCTTCAGATTCACCTTTTTCTCTTCAGAAACCTCTGGGACAGATTTTTTTCCTTTTTCTAGATCTTTAAATGTGGGTTTGTCTAGGACACCACAATCCAGCAGCTGCTTCGATGTGACAGGTTTGCGAACACCATCAAATGTTAGTTTAGAAGGGTCTAACTTCTCAGTGATAGGCAAAAGTAACAGGCCTGTGTGAGGCTCTGTCTTGCATCTTTTCTTTAAATCCCCATAGCTGACATGTTCTTCAGTTTCTGGGTCAATGTAACACTCAGGACTCTGGTTTAGATTATGACATGTATTTTCATCCAAAAGTTTGCGCTTAATAGCTGTGTCTTTGGGGAGGAATACACTGAGACTGGGGTCCAGAATGCCTCCAACACACTCTTGGGCTTGCAGCAGACGTAGTCCAGATTTAGTGTCAATTTGACCCTTCTTCATAGCTTCAAACACTGAAAGAGGTTTGGCTGAGGTGGGATCTTTGTAGCCAACAGCAGCTGCTTCTGCTGCCAATAATTTGTCTCGATCTTTTATGTCCACAACTCCTCTGGCACATGCTTCTTCTACTATAAGCTTCTGATTGGTTCTTGGGTCAATGATGTGACCTGTGGCAGCTTGTGCCTCTAGTAGCAAATCTGCACTTTCTGAGGGCATGAGCATTTGTTTCTTGGCTTCAGACAAAGTCATTTTGCCTTTATTTTCAGCAATAACCCCTGCAATTGGTCCAGTTCCTTTCAGGTTGACCTTTTTGTCTGCAGACACCTCAAGAACAGTTTTCTTTCCTTTTTCTAGATCTTTAAATGTGGGCTTATCTAGGACACCACAATCAAAGAGCTGCTTGGACGTGACAGGTTTGCGAACACCATCAAACACTATCTCAGACGGGTCAAGTTTTTCAGCGACTGGAAGGAGCAGGAGACCTGTGTGTGGTTCCACTCTGCACCTCCTCTTCATTGCCATGTAGGTTGTGCCCTCCTCAGTTTCTGGGTCCAGATAAAGTTCAGGCCTCTGATTCAGAGCTCGACATATGTCATCATTAATTAGATCACGCTCAATTGCTGTGTTTTTGGGAAGGAACACACTGAGAATGGGATCTAAAATCCCCCCTGTTGACTCCTGAGCTTGCAACAGACGCAGAGTTGTGTTTTTGTCAATCTGTCCTTTTTTCATGGCCTGGAAAACAGAAAGAGGTTTGCTTCTGCCAGGACTTCCATATCCTACAGCAGCTGCCTCTGCTGCAAGCAACCTTTCTCTGTCCTCTTCATCAACTACACCTTGATCGCATGCCTCCTCCACAGTCAACTTCTGATTAGTTCTAGGGTCAATGATGTGTCCTGTGGCAGCCTGAGCATCCAGGAGGAGATCAACACTATCTGGTGGAAGGAGATTCTCCTTCTTTGCTTCAGTGAAAGTCATCTTGTTAAGAGGTCCTTTAAAAGACCCTGGACCTTTTGGACCTCCAATCACCACACCAGCTATTGGGCCTGTTCCTTTTAGACTGACCTTTTTGTCAGCAGATACATCAGGAACAGTCTTATGGCCCTTTACAAGCTGGTCAAATGTTGGTTTATCCAAAACACGACAATCAAGCAAGTCTTTTGCTGTTACTGGTTTGCGAACACCATCAAAAATCACATTGTTTGGATCCAAGGTTGGGGGTTCTCTAGCCCTTTTCAGTTCAGTTTCCATGGTTTGTCTGACAACAGCTACTTCTTTTACTTCTTTCTGGAGAGCAGACATCCTACCTTTATATGTGTCTTCAAGCTCCCTTAGTTCCCTCATGAGCCTTTCTATCTCACTTTTCAAGGAGTTCTTTTCTCTCTCCAGACGCTCCTTGTCTGAATCATTTTGCCTAATGGTGGCCTGCTTGCTATCATGTTGGTCCTTCCAGTAACTTACATCCCTTTTCACTCTGTCATGGTCCTCCTGTAGGCGTTGCTTATTGCGAACTTCAGAATCTAGGGATAGTTTGACATGGCTGAGCTCCTCCTCTAGTCTTTGTAAGCGATTTTTGTCCTTTTCTGACTTCTGTAGTTTCAGCAACAGAGCATCTCTCTCACTCACAATATCATTATACTGTGACTGAAGCAATTTCACCATAGTTGTTGTCTGCAGAGAAATACAGAAAGAAAGCAGAAACAGGTTTAGTAAGTTTATGTATACAATTGTAAATTTTAAGTATATTAGGAACATAAAAAATGTAATCAAAATGTACTTTACAGTATAAGAGCAAACATCTAGTTACAAAATAATGAGCAAAGTCAATTTAAATAAACATGACTAATTATCATGCTATAGTACTATTATACTAACATTAGGACACCTTTATAATAATAAAACACACAACTGCTAGGAGTAGACTCATGAAAAGAAGTCCTAAACCATGAAGATACCATAAGCAGCTAGCCAAGGCAATAACTGCACATTAAAATTATCTTTGCTTTCCAGCAATAAAGTCATGAGTCAAAATGATTAGCTTTTTCTATTTTTGTTTTTTTCATGTATGAACTCCTGGCAATTGTGCCTGTTCCAGTAATATATTTGCAATGTCTCACAGGATTGGGAAGCAACAGTATACAGTGAAAGGCACTGCAGAAAGTACTTTACACAACAACAAATAGTAAAATGTTATGCCATAAAATTTCAAGTAGCTATTGATTTTCAACATAAAATCAGTGTTCCCAATCATGCAGACAAACTATCACTATCACTAGTTTGTGTAAGCAGCAACTACTATTACAAATCCGAACAAAATAGCAAACTCTACATTTAACCTAATACTTTGTTCAGATTAGATCTATAATCTGTAAATTTGCAAAACAGCACAAACAGAAAATGTCAACTGATAGCTGCCAAACTTGATCTAAAGAAGGATGAAATGTCTCAGATCGGCTATTGTGATTTTTTTTTCGAGATTATTTATCATCAACTGTTATGTGCTGTATTCCAAGTTTACAGATTATGCATTCTAAACTCTTAAGATAATCAAACATGCTACAAGAAACAATGGACATTATTATTAGACCAGTGGACCAAGGACTGCACATTTTAGACAACAGGTTGATGGGGTCAGAAGGCATAGAGAGGAACAGATCATGTTTGCATGCAAGTGACTGACATGCAGGTTTATTCAAACACATGCTGATGTATGTGTTCAAATCACGGAATCTAGAGAGGTTCAGGCATGCAAGTAAGCTACAAATAGCTACTTGATTCTTCCAAATTACGAGTCTGATTTGGAAAGATGAGAACACTCCAGGACTAAGTGGCAAACTTCCATGTACCTCGGTGGCCTGCTTTTGTATAATCTCAGTCTCCACCTTGAGTTTCTCCCTCTCTGATGAGAGCTCTGACACCAGGGTGCGGAAGTCTATATTGCTGCGCTCACTAGCCTGCAGCTGGAGCTCTAAGGCAGTAATCTGGGAGGAAAACTCAGCATCACTGCCCTGCTTGGTCCGCTTGAGTTCTTCATGTTCATGTCTTGATGTTCTTAGCTCCTCCTCAAGCTTCAGTCTCTCTTTGGTCTGGATCTCTATCATCTCCTTCACTTTTTGAAGCTCAGCAGAGTTGTTATTCAGTGTCTTACTCTTCTCTTCCACAGTCCTCTGAAGAGTTTCATTTCGCAGTTTTGCCTCTTTGACACAAGTCTGCATCTGGACCAGTTGTTGCTGCAAGGCTCTAGTCTCAGTGGTCAACTGGGTCACACACTCTGAAGTTGTCTTGTTTTGTCTCAAACTATCCTCCAACTCCTGCTGCAGCCTAAGACGTTCTTCTTCACCTCTCTTTTCTGATGTACTGGCTTGTGACTGGCTTTGCTGAAGTGCACTGATGGTAGTGGTGTACTCTGTCATGGTCATAGTTGTCTTTTTCAACTTTGTTTCTACAAGTTTTCTTTTGGCAACTTCCTCTTGGTTGTTCTTCCTCATGTCCTCCACCTGGCATTTCAGTTCATCTCTCACAGCTTGGAGATCTTTGATCTGTCCTTGTAGTTTATCCATATTTTGTTCAACTCGGCTTCTCTCCTGGCTCTCTCTTTCACACTCAATATGTATCTTCTGAAGTTCACCCTGAAGCATTAGTTTTTCTTTGGTTTGGGTTTCATTCATTTCCTTCAGCCTTTGAAGCTCAATAGAGTTCTCTTTAAGAGCCTTAATCTTCTCCTGCATACTTCTCTGAAGACTTTCATTTTGGAGCTTTGCCTCTTTGACACAATTCTGCTCCTGGATAAGCTGTTGTTGCAGCAGTAGATGCTGTTCTTCATCTCTTTTTTCAGACATGCTGGCTTGTGCTTGGCTCTGACGGAGTTCACTGATGGTAGTGGTGTACTGTGTCATAGTCATAATAGTCTTTTCTAGCTTTGTTTCCACTTGCCTTCTTTTAGCAACTTCCTCCTGGTTGTTCTTTCTCATAACCTCCACTTGACTTTCCAGTCTCTCTCTCACAACTTGAACATCCTTGAGGTGGGATTGTAGTTTGCTCATATTTTTTTCAACTTCATTCCGCTCCTTTTTCTCCCTCTCACATTCTCGCTGTATCTTTTGAAGTCCCTCCTCAGTCTTCAGTCTCTGTTTGGTCTCAGATTCTACAACCTGCTTCAGTCTCTGAAGCTCAGTAGAGTTGTCATTCAGTGCCTTATCCTTCTCCTGTATGGTTTTGTAAAGATTTTCATTTTGGAGTTTTGCCTCTTTGGCACTTGTCTGCTCCTGGATAAGCTGTTGCTGCAAGGCTTTTAGTTCAGTACTCATCTGTGACACACACTCTGAAGTTGTCTTGTTTAGTCTCAAACTACTCTCTAACTCCTTTTGCAACAAAAGGCGCTGTTCTTCATCTCTTTTTTCAGACACGCTGGCTTGTGCTTGGCTCTGCCGGAGTTCACTGATGGTCGTGGTGTACTGTGTCATAGTCATAATAGTCTTTTCTAGCTTTGTTTCCACCTGCCTTCTTTTAGCAACTTCCTCCTGGTTGTTCTTTCTCATAACCTCCACTTGACTTTCCAGTCTCTCTCTCACAACTTGAACATCCTTGAGGTGGGATTGTAGTTTGCTCATATTTTTTTCAACTTCGCCTCGCTCTTTTCTCTCCCTCTCACATTCAAACTGCATCTTCTGAAGTCCCTCTTCAAGTTTCAGTCTCTGTTTGGTCTCAGATTCTACATTTTGCTTCAGTCTCTGAAGCTCAGCAGAGTTGTCATTTAGTACCTTATTTTTCTCCTTTATAGTATTGTAAAGATCTTCATTTTGCAGTTTTGCCTCTTTAGCAATTGTCTGCTCCTGGATAAGCTGTTGCTGCAAGGCTTTTAGTTCAGCACCTAGTTGTGACACATGTTCTGACGTTGTCTCGTTTTGTCTCAGGCTACTCTCCAGCTCCTCCTGCAGCCTTAGATGCTTCTCTGCAGTTTTCTTCTCTGATGTGCTGGCTTGTGCCTGGCTTTGCTGGAGCACATTGATGGTACTTGTGTACTCTGTTAAAGCCACAGTGGCTTGTTCTAGCTCAGCTTCCATATGCCTTCTTCTGGCTACTTCCTCCTGGTTGCTCTGCCTCAAATTCTCCACCTGACTTTCCAGTGCATCTCTTACTGCCTGAAGGTCCTTAATACGTCCTTGTAGTCTGGTCATATTTTGTTCAACCCTGCTTCGCTCCTTGCTCTCTCTCTCAGCTTCAAAATGTATCTTCTCAAGTTCTTCCTCACACTGTCTCAGCTGAGTTGAAACCACTGAAGAACTGGTCAGCTCCTGCTGCATCTGGGCCACAGTCTGCTCCAACACTTCCTGCGCTTCCTCTATGGTTGTTCTCCTGCGGGATTCCTCCTCCAGACTGTGTGTGGTGTAGGCCAGCTGGTCGCTCTTCTCCTGCAGACTGTTCATCATTTCTGCCAGCTCTTCTCTCTGCTGTCTTCTTTCTTCTTCCATCTGTCTCATTACCACGTCCATCTGACTTTCCACTTCTCTCCTCCTGCGGCCCTCTTCTGTGATAATTGACCGTTGACTGTGAGCCTCTTCTTCTGCCCTATTCCTTTGTTCCTCAATTTGATTAAGTGACATCCTGAGCCTCCTGAGCTCCTCCTCCATATTTCTCCTCTCTGCCTCCATCCTGTCATACTGCAACTGAAGTTCCACTGTGTCCTCATCCCTCTGGACTGCCAGCCTTTGGATGTCTGCTTGACCGATTTGAATTTGGGATTCGTAGCTGAGCTTTAAGTTATTGATCTCCTCACTGCATTCGCTCCTTACCTTTGACATCTCCTTCTGCAGCTCCTTGATCCTCACCGTTTCCTCATCCAGCTGCCGATGCAGCTGCTCAATCTCATGATCTTTACTTGCCACGCTCTTCTCAACCTCCATCTTGGACCTGCTGACTGCCTCCAGCTCCTTGTGCCTCTTCCTCAGCACCCCATCATATTCCTCCTGCTGCTGAGTGTAGCGCTCCTCTGCCAGCCTCCTCTTCCTCTTCTCCTCCTCAAGCAGGTAGTTGACACGGCTCACCTCATTGTTGAGGTCTGAGAGCTGGCTTTGAGTGGAGTCAAGACTCTCTTTGGTGGCGCTGCACTGCAGAGCAGTCTTTTGCTTCACTTCTTCCATTGACAGCAGCTGGCCTTGGGCCAGTGAAAGCTCCTGCTCGAAACGGGAAACAGCATCTTCCAGCGACTTGTTCTTATCATCACGGTAAGTGAGATCCTCTTTTAGCGAGAGTAGTTCTTCCTCCAGCAAGTGAATCCTTGTGTTTCGAATCTGAAGGCAAGAAAGAGGAAAACAGTAAATGCAGGCAATGGTAGGTATCGCCAGAACTTTTGCCTAAATAAAACAAATACATCATGAATATACCCTTGAACAGTTACTACAATATATTCTGCATTCAAAACTGAACTTTAGAAAATGTACTTGAAATATGAAAAGTCAAAGTATTCATTTGAACAGCATCAATGTGTTTTTAATGCGTGTATTTTATTTTAATGCTGTACAGTACCCATTGTCAAAGACACAGTTCATTTGGGTCAAGAAATATATTATCAGAATTCCTACATGCTCTTTATTCAGAATTATACCAGCAGTGCACCTTTGAGACCAATGTGATCATAATGTGCCTGTCTTTTGGCATTGGATATTTCAATTCAATTTTATTTGTATAGTGCCAATCATAATCACTGATTATCTCTAGGCACTTCACAATTTGAGACTGAGACTATACAGACAATCATTTGCATTCACAACTATGTCATACAATTAACCTAGTACATGTTTTTAGTTGTGGGAGGAAGCCAGAGAACCCAGAGAGAACCTACACAGACACGGGGAGAACATGCAAACTCCACACAGAAAGGCCCCACCACCCGGTGTTGGGATCGAACCCAGGACCT
>JAQQAE010001282.1:0-26165 GCA_029823295.1 Pseudamia nigra
AAAAAGGAACCAAAGAGCCAAAATGGCAAGAATTCTCCATACCTTTCAGCTAGAGGCCTAAAACACACAGCTACGCAATATTAAATTGTTCATTCAGTGCTTATTTTGCTCATTTTCATTTATTATACTGTGAGACTTCCCCCAGTGGATAAAGCCACGGGACCAACTGGGAAGGGGCTATAGAGCCACATGTGGCATGGAGCCGCAGGTTGCAGACCTCTGTTCTAGAATCACATGATGTCTCAGGGTAATAAAGTCAACACCATCCCATTGTGATGTTATTAAAGGGGACAAGTTGTTAGAAGGAGGTGGTGGAGGGGTTATGGCGGCACAACCAGGCCACACTGGAGATTGGGGTCCAGTGTGGCCTGCATGTGTTTCATGGTTTGTGTTTTGATATGTTTTCTGTCCTTTGCGCCACCCCCATTTTCCTGAATCTTAAAAAAAAAATTGCCTAACCCCCACGCCAATCATCTTGTCTCATGCACTGGAAGCATAAGCCATGCTCATGTGGTCCAGTTTGAAGTGGATCAGTAGGAAACACTGGTAGGAGTGCAATTTCAGAAAAAGCTGCTTTGAGATATAAGTGAGACTAGGAACAAACAACCTTTATTGTAATATAAAGTGTTTCCTTCGTAAACTGGTGTAGAAAAGGCACAAATTGACATATTAATAATTCAAAAGAACACAGAACATGAGCTGTGTGATGGTCACTATTTCCGGGATGATCCAGAGATCCTCGACTAAAAGTGGCCCCCAACGTTCAACCGACACCTATGCTGTTGAGCTGAAATAACAATTTAAGGCTGTGTGGTGCTGATGCTGCAGAGCTGTTAGGCGGGTTCAGGGGGGAGTCCCTGGGGTACTCTGTAGGTCCAGTTGTTGTTCTTGACCCTCTTCTTCTGATCTAACAAGAGACAATGTCCTAGCAGGAGGTTAGTTTATTATTCCGGGACCTAATTCACGCTTGACTGTGAGCTTTGGAGTCAAACGTGAGTGGGAAAGTGCATAAATGATTTACAAGCTGGGGGGATTCATATAAATATTACTGAGGAATGCCACTGAAGTCCCTCAAGTACCCCCTCCTCCTTGATTTCTCATGCTCCAGTCTTAATCAAATAAACCTCCGAGTCTTAAAGGAGACCAAACCAATTTTGCAGTGGCAAATAAAGCGTCTTTCTGTGAACTAGTTCAAAGTGATTACTCTGATTAGAGCTCAGTGTAGAGGCATTAGATACGGTCTCTGTCAGGGAGAGTTTGATCTTGACACGGGCCTTTTTCTTTTGGAATCAGGGGATCGGACTGACAAGAGCCCCTGACATTAAAGACGTAGCCTGAGGGTGGAAGATGGGCCCTATCTGAGGAATAAACGCTTACAATTGCTCCGTGTTGCTGATGAAGGAGGTGAAGGTGCCGCGTTAAAGCTTAACATGTTCTGAAGACAATCTGCTGAACTCTGTTGACAATGGCTGTCACTTTTTGTTTATACATACAGAAAAAGAAGGAATTAGTTTAAGTCCATCACAGCCGCATGCTCTTATATGAAGAATGTCAAACAGTCTCCAAAGGGTCACAGAACCTTTAATACTGAGCCATCCACTTGTTTCATAGTCCATTCATTCTGGCTATTTTCCTGATTGTTCTGATCAGTTTTATCTGCATACCTGGATAGAAAGTGTCTGAACTGAGACCTCTAGGTGGCGCTACTGCTTGTAACAGGAGATGTTTGTGTGGCTGGATATCTTGCAGGTAGGTAATCAAACGTATTTTGCTTTCTGTTCATTTTTTTCCCATTTGTTCAATTTCTTCCCAGTTTTGTTTTATTTTTCTGTTTATTTTCTTCAACTTCTTTATTATTTTGTCTGACTTTTGCTTTACTTTACTGGCGGATATGTTTGTTTTGCCTTCACTTTTAGTAATATGATTAATCACTTTCTTCATTATTTAGCTCATGTGTCTTATTGTGCTTAATATTCATTTTTGTATGCATTTTGTTCAGTGTGTTTATATGGCTGCTTATTTTGTCAATAGCTTGCAATCAAAGTTTTTGTTCAATTTGCTCATTTTTTGATTTCCTGTTTATTTCTTTCCATTTTGTGATTATTTTGTTTTGCTTTTGCTCTATTTTACTACTTGATCTACTCATTTTGCATTTATTTTTTCAGTAATTTTCTGAATTATTTTGTCGAACTGTCAACTTTTCTCCATTTTTAGTTTTCTTATTAAGTTTGCAATTATTGACTTGTGCTCAATTCCTTTCTTATTTATTTAATCTTTTCATTGTGCTAAGTACGCATTTTGGAAGGTTGATTGTATGAATTTTTTTTCAGTTGTTAATAAATATTTGTTATTTTGTTGTTTTTGATCATTAAATATTATTTTAGCTTTCTGTGATCAATTAGTTTATTCATCACATTAATTATTCTGTTGTTTTGTAAAATTACAATTTTTTTTTTAGTTTGTTAATTATTTTCATTAATTATTGTTCTTTTTTGCCAATTCCCTCTCTTATATTGTCCATTTTTGGTTTACTTTTGTCCATTTCCCTGACCAATTTATTCATCTTTTTGACAAATTTGATGTTTTTTGTCACTTCTGTTCTTTTATTCACTGTATTTGCTTTAGGTCCGGTGCCGTTGATGAGGATTATTCCGTGCTGCTGTGTGAGATTCAGGATTAGACGTCAGCTTTGTAATGGAAAATATTAGTGGTGAGCAAACAGGGAGTAAGACGAAGAAGATGAAGAAGAACAATAGAATAACAAATTGCGCGTTGCCCTCAGGACAGAAGGTAGACACAAACATTAAATTAATGAGGCCAGAAGAACTTTGTCACAAATGAATCGTGTAAATACATTGATCTTCTCTTGTCTCTGGTCTATTTTTTCCTCCTCCTCGTAATGATTTCTTCCCCTACCATTTTTACATTGCAGGAGGAAAAAAAAAAAAAAAAACCTGCTCTGTTTTTCACCGGCGCTGCCTCTTGGTAAACACTCTTCCTTCTTATCTGCACGCTGCCTTCTCCCTAGGCTATGGAGCAGATTTTTCATTTAGCTAAAAGCCCGGTAAGAGGTCTATGAGAATGATAATCCTACCACGGGCCGCAGCTGGCGTTTCCATGGTGCGGATGATTAGTCGGGAACGTTTTGCATTCGACCTGGAGAAATTCTCTCAGTGGGAAGTTCGCATCCGCTTACTGTCTTTTTCGGCGGGGGCCCCCCACTCATGGCCCTTGCCCCTCCCTCTCCGTCTGCATACACACACGCACACTCCGGAGGAAGCTTTTATAATGGATGTTTAGGGAAAATCTCTACATATCATCACCCTTGTCAGTTTTT
Organism: Pseudamia nigra; assembly: GCA_029823295.1. Lineage (NCBI taxonomy): Eukaryota > Metazoa > Chordata > Actinopteri > Kurtiformes > Apogonidae > Pseudamia > Pseudamia nigra. Next base: position 3,338 of record JAQQAE010001282.1, read on the forward strand.
ACAGCGCTGTGACCTTCCTCATCATGCCGTTCTAATTGCTTACTGCTTAATGACGTAAAAGAAGCCACAAATATAAATACGGTGCAAAAGATGTAGAAAGATGAAGTGATCAAAAGTAGAAAAAATGTGCAAAAGACACAAAATGATCTAAAAGGTTGAAAGTGTGCAATAAGAAATGAAAATGCAGATACATACCACAATATTTCAGCTGCTATTTTGCATACCTGCTACTGCAACATGCCTGTTTGTAATATGAAATATTCAAAAACATTTGAAGATCACTAAAAAGATGCAACCCCCTCTACCCCCACAAACATGGAAAAATTGAAAAGATGCTTCAAAAAACACTGACAGAAACCAATGTAAAATATAGAAAAAGACAAAAAACAAAAAAGATGAAATTGCACAAAGATCCAAAAAGGCATAAAGGAAACAAGGGGATTCAAAAAGACACAAAAACCTGGAGAAATTCTCTGAGTTGGATGCTCACATCTGGTTACTGCCTTTTTTTGGCAGGGGCTCACCCCTCCCTCTCTGTCTGCGCACACACAGCCTTTCTAATGGATGGTTAGGGAACAAATCCAGCATCATTCCTATCAGCTGCATGAAGCTTCGACCTTCATCTTCATGTATTTCTAATTGCTGTTGATGGTAAATTGACGTCCTGCTGGTTCAAGTTAGAGCTGGGTGATATAGCCAAAAAATGTTAGAATGGCAAATATTGACATAGCCAAATCATTTCCTTTTCGGTCAAGGGCTGATTCTTGGTCAAAGTTGAAGAAATAAGGTGCTAATTTGTGCTTTGAACTATTTATATAGGACACATTAAGGAGCCCATTTTCACAGCTAAATTGTCACATATCAATCACACTTATATTCCCCAGTCATTACATTGACACACAGGGCATCCCAATATGCCATCACAATGTCACCCTGCAGAACATACAATGTCAGCCATGTGCCATTGTTAACTCAGCTACTCCTTAGTAGTAAGAGGCTGGGGCGGTTATGGAGGTACACCAGATTTGGAAGCCTTCCATTCACGAGACTGTGCAGGGTTTCTTCACTACCCTCTTCCTGATCTTAACGAAGCAGTTTTTAATGCCACACACCTAGTGCAAAAGTGTAACTGTGATGGTTGTGTCATGGTAGGAGCCAATTTTAGACACGTTCAGGATGTGACAAGGGTCAACGTTTGATGACTTTGAAATAAGAATATGTTACAAAAACGTAAAAAAGACAAAAGCAATGTAGATGATGCAAAGAAAAAAATAAATGCAAGAAATGTAAAATGATGAAAAAGATGCAAAAGGTGGCAGTTTGAGACAAAAATGATGGTACAGTATGAATGCAAAATGTTTTAGGAGATGCCTTCAAAGACGGTGAAACAGGCAGCAAACGTGAATAAATAAACAAAACTGAAGAACTGCTGATGGACAAGACACAGAAAGATGGAAATGACAGAAAAGTGAAAAAAGATACAAAAGACGTTCAAGACAAAGTGACATAAAAATGCCAAAATCACAGCACAATCTGTACGAACTATGGAGAAGATGAAAAATGAGAAAAGATGTATGTTCAATCACACTTGAACATACATGAATCGTATATAGAATCCTATATATGACGGTGTGATCTCCACCGTCCTGTGTTTCTAATTGTGTCTGCCCGTATGTGGGCGTCCCGCTGCTTCCTTCGTCTCCTCCTACCTCCGATCCCACCTTCCGCCGGTACGACATGGGTACGACTCTCACACATGAAATGAAGGCGGCGAACAGGTTGAGCAGGTCCTGAATGCACTTATCTCATTTGTCTGACAGGTTTAAACATTTATGAAAGGCCTCAGCCCTAATTCCCCGAAGCAGGTGTAAGCTTCCATCGAGGTGTGAATTATATCCAATCGAGCAGATACGCCGCTAATATGATGAAGAGCAGCTCAGCTTTTCCAGGTGGAAATTGAATAACTCATGGTTTCTGGGCATAATCCATCCATGCAGTGTCAAAGACAAATAAAAAGAAAACTGTCTCTTCTACCTTAATGGAATGGTTGTATTACGTATTTTATATTGTGACACTTAATGAATAAAGATTTGGATTTGACCTTGGTTTTATTTTTGTCGACAACCATCGGGTTTCGCTTTTTCATATCACTTCCATCCTTAAACTATGACAATAAATCATGATATTGTCTTTATACATCTTTGAAATCATATTTTTTTTGCATTTTGCATTTATTGTATCTTTTTTTATTTTCACCTTTATATATGCTTTATGTAACTTTCATGCTTTTGCATCACATTTTCATTATTTTCTCGTTCTTGACAATATGTTTTTTTGGTACCATTTCTGACTTCCATATCTTAAACCATCATGCCATTCTCAGCTTCTTGCACATCTGTTTGTCATGTTTTTTTTTCCACATCTGTTTTTATGTCAATTGCACCTTTTATGTTGTTTTCATCTTTTTGTGTTGCATTTGTCTTTTTGCATTACTTTCATTTTTCTTCTTTTTCAGGAATATTTACTGTATATCTATTTTTTCTTGATGCATTCTCATCTTTCTGCATCTTAAGATTTTTTTATTGTCCGCATTGTCTTCTTTGTTCATTAATTACATTGTCTTTTTCAGTTGTTTGCCTCTTTTGTCTTGCGTTTTGATCCCTTACTCCATTTTTGCCTGTCTTTACTTCATTTTCCTGTTATTTCATCCTTCTTGAAGGATTTAAATTCACATTGTTTTCTTCAATTTTCACTCCAAACCCTGAATAAAAATGATAGACATTTATCGTGATAATAATCAATACCAGCTTATATGGAAATGTTTATTGTGTGCACATTTTTGGCTGTAGCGTGCATTTCTGAACATTGTACCATAGCTGAGAGATATACAAACTCCTTAAACCATCACCTGGCTCCAATAAGACAGAAAGGTTAAGTTTGTGTTCTGCCGACGATCCAGTCAACTGAGGGTGAGACTTCCTGAGCACACGGGGCTTTTTGCCAGTTTCACAGCCTCAGGTCACATCACCACAGGCCCACAGCGGATGGACAATGTTCACCGATGCAACAAACATAAATGAGTATTTGCTTTCCTCCGAGCATCATCTGCCACCTGGCTTTAGTTATGAATATAGCCATGATTATTCCTGAGAGAATTCACCAAAACAATACGCCGAGAATGCACAGACAGCGTCTCATTCAGTCCAAGAGGATTTCTACTTTCTGCAAGAGAACAGGGTGATCTCTTTTATCCCTATTTGTCATCCGGTAAAGCAACTGTCGCCCTATGGAAGCATAAAACACATAATGTTCTTATTTGTCTCCTATTAGCAGAGCGTTCCGCCGCACAGTTAAAAGCCTTCACTGTCTCTTTAACTCCTCAAGGTCATAGCATGTGCATAGATGTAAAATATAAAAATAGAAATGCAGCTGGATTTAGGTTGTCGTCCATCATCTGACACCATTAAAACACTGAAACCAATGTTCTCTTTTGCAAAGTTATATGTGACACAATGGTTATCCTGCAGTCCCTCCAATTTTACTTCAAGGCTTGTTGACTTATATTGATTACACTATATAGGAAAAAAATGGAAATAGTTATGCAATACAATTAAATCATTATCCAGTAGAATGTAAGCTTGTGGTCTCAATGCTCCTGTTATCACCAGAGAAAAAACTTAATCCTCTCAGCAGAAATTATGCAATGTGTTGCTAACTGATAATAAATGTTCATATCAGTTGATTTTATCAAAGCATTGTTTCATTTGATTTGCAAAGTGGAATAAAAAAACATGGTTATTTGTGTGTTTATATGAGTCAAGAAAATGCAAAAAGTGCAAAGACATGCATTTCACAAAATATGTGCAACAGTGACAATGACAAAGGATGACAAAATGAAAAAAAAAATGTTTAAGAAAGTCAGACGAGGAAAAAGATGCAAAGATGTCAAAGACAACAAGACAAAAGTGAAGCCTGGTGAGGAAATCTGTTCTTGTGCCTATTTTTCTGTCCAGCCGCTTTCATCTGTGCCGTGTACACCCACAATCACCCGCATCTTTCAATCTAATCCTCTTCATTCATTCTACTCTTCTACCAAACATTGCTGACCCATAAATCCGAAAAATAATATCCTCCTCCTGAATCAAACTAAATAACAACAACAATAATCTAACAAACTAAATTTCTTCGACATTATGGTTTAGTCGTATACAGTCATGATGGCAGGCTCTGCTACAGGAAGGATTAAGGTCTCAGATCACACCAAAGTGAAAACTATTTATTATATGTTAGCTTTTACAAAACACATTTAAATCAGATGAGACATACAAGGTGCAAAAAGAATGTTTAAAGAAAGCAAAATGGTTAAAGGGATACAACAAAAACCTCAACAGAAGACATGCAAAATAAAAATAAAAGGCATACTGTAAATAAAAAGAGAAGGCGATGCTTCACATATCTCTTAAATCCATATTATTCCCAATAGAACATATTTTGTCATTTCATGCAAAATATTAGCTTTTGAATTTGATGGAAGCAATACATCTCAAAAAGTTGGAACAAGGACAACAAAAGGTCGGAAAGTATCCATCCATCCATCAATCCATCCGTCCATCATCTTCCTCTTATCCTGGTCAGGGTCGTGGCGGCAGTAGCCTAAGCAGACAAACCCAGCCACCTCCTCCAGCTCCTTTGGGGGGACCCCGAGGCGTTCTCAGGCCAGCTCAGAGACACAGTCCCTCCATTGTGTCCTGGGTCTGCCCCAGGGCCTCCTGCCAGTTGGAGCTAGTTTTGGCAACTGGGGATTGGACCACCCAATCTCCCACCTTTGGCTGCCACCCAAAGCCACACAGCACCGGACCCTTTTGACCCTTCCTGCAGGTGGTGGGCCCACAGGAAAAACAGGAAGAGCAATTGACAAAAATTAGGTTCACTGGTAACTCTGATGTAAAGATGGGCAGAGTTTCGCCACAGACTCACTCTACAAATTATGGACTCATTCCAGAAAAATGTTCCCCAACATAAAATTGTGAAGAATTTGAAGATCTCACCACCTACAGTGTATAATATCATCCAAATATTTGGAGAATTAGGGGGAATCTACTGGAAGTGCGAGGGACAAGGTCAAAGGTTCACACTGGATCTTAGGGCCGTCAGGTCACACTGCATTAAAAACAGACATGATTATCTACTGAAAATCACTGCATGGGCTCAGAAACACTTCCAGAAATCACTACCTGTGCACACAATTCACCATGCAATCCGCAACTGCATGTTAAAGCTGTATGAAATAAAGGAAAAGCCATATGCAAACACAATCCAGAAACGCCGCCCTCTTCTCTGGGCCAAAGCTCTGGAGACAACAAGAGCCTTCCTGGATGGTACATTTTATTCATTTTTCAACTTTTTTGAAATCGGGGTTGTATTATCACTGCAAAGTGTTGAGTAGTAGACTTAAGGATGCATCACAGTGGAGGAAATAAATACTTTGCTCTTAACTTACCTGTGAAGGTACAGTACATATATACAGTATAATGCACGGGTGTCCAATCATTGCCATAAAGGGCTGAGACACTACATATTTTCTTTCCAGCCAGTCTCTTTCACAAAATTCCTTCCCGCTGATTGCAGTTCAGTGAAAACACCTGCTTCAGTGAGTGGCTGGAAAGAAAACCTGCAGTGTCTCAGCCCTTTGTGGCAATGATTGGACACCCCTGGTATAATGCAAATGAACAGAAGAGCATAGAGCTCAGAGTGATTCATTTTAAAAAGAGATGCATTTGAGTCATCTTTAAACTAATGCAGTCTGGGCTGAATGACATTTTATGAGTCTGCACTTGTTTTTTTGCATTGTTGCCATTTTTGTTCACGCTATTGATTCATTTTTTCACTGTTTGCTGAATTTTGTTCATTCTCTAAATCATTTTGGATATTTTACCAGATCAGATTTCTAAAGTTTCTTCATGACTATGTTCATTTTCTTAATAATTTTGTTCATGTTTTGTTCATTTTCTTTAATCATGGTGCAAATTACTTGGCACTTTTGGCCTCTGTTGTACATTTATGGACCATTTTTTTCCTTTTGGGGGTTACTGTTTGTTGACTTTTATTCATTTTTGGGATTAGTTTGTCTTAATGTTTTTTATTGATTACTTTCTTCAATTTTGGTTCATTTTTGTCCATTTTGTTTGTTTGGGTTATTTTTTGGTAGAGATTTCCTTGATTTTGAGTTAATTTATTTTGATTCAGTGTTGTGAACCTGTTTAATGAGTTGTATTCATTTTCTTAATTATTTTGGACATTTTATTCATTGTTTTTCCCATTTTTGTTCAGTTTTCTCCACTTTCTTAATCGCCATGTTCATTCCCTTGAATATTTTGTTCACTTTTTGTCTTAGTATGTTGATTTTCTTTATCATTTTGCAGATTATTTTGTGCCTGTTTATTATGGGGATTACTTTACGATGTTTCGTTCATGGTTTGGTCATTTTTATGGTCATTCATATGATTATTTTCTTCACTTTTTATTCAGGGTTGTCCATTGTTGTGATTATTTCTCGAATTTCAGTTCATTTCTTCATTGTTGTGGAATCCCGTCTTCATTCTTATACTCGTTATTGACTTTTACATTTACAGAAATAAAACTGCTATGATTTCAGTTAAAAATTCAGATATAGTGGCAATTTTTTTGCTGTTGATAATCAGCTTCTGATCTACTTTCTGCCACTGACTCAAACTTAGTTTCCGTTTAAAGCGTCAGTGTTTCCGTGATGAATTATGTCTGTGTTTAAAGAAGGTTACGACAGAGCGTCTGCGCCGTATATATCTGTGAATTGAAACGACTTGTGACCGTGGAACAAATATGGATCTTGAGGGGAAAATTCCTCGGAGTTTCCCCTGACACTGAGACTCCATTGTCACTGCGTATTTAAAAAAAAGAAAAGTGCTGGATGAATACAATCATGTGACCAGAAGTAATGACGAGCGTGACCCATTTGCGCGATGCTAATTAGCCGTCCACAGCCACGGGGCACTGACCTCAGATCGGCGCTGAAAACAAATCCCCGCGATGGAAAGGGCTCTTTGTCAGAAAGCACGACGCACTTTAAGGGATGAATGGAGTCAATTCACATTTTAAATAGACGGGCCTGGTTTAATACAGTGAATCCCAAACTTTTTCAGCCTCCCCTCAGGAAAAATAAAAGTAGAAAAAATTCTTGTAAAACAACAAAATATGACCATATTCACAGTAAATGACTCCAAATCATAGCATTTTAATCTGTGTACATATAAATTAAAAATGACTGATATTGGATCATTACATTAGGAGAACAAAGTGAGCAGGAAATTAGGAAAATGAGCAAAACAGAAAAGAAAAAATGCATAATATGAAGAAAATGACATAATTAACAATAAAATCATTCCCACAATAAACAAAATGAGCATGAATGATGAAAAGCATGTACACTGTAATCGAGACAAGATTAAATTAAATTGAAAAACCTAACAAAATAGCAATGAAGTGAAGAAAGTAGTCCACAAAACAAACCAAAAATGGAAAAGAAATAACAATAAATTCCAAAAGAATGCTCGAATTAATTCAGAAAACCAATAACACAATTATAATACAGTTATAATTTATCAAATCAATATAGAAAAAGGAAAACATTTTAAAAAACATTTTAAAGGAATCATCGAGAAAATGAACATAAATGACAAAAAATGAACAAAATAACAAAATGAAGGAAATAAATATATAATAGCTGGATCCACAAAAAAAAAAACTGAATAAAATAACAACACTCCCAAATAAAAAAAAAAAACTGGAAATGCCAAAGCAATGGTCAAAATGAACAAATAAATGCAGGAAAAGGACAAAGCAATTACAAATATTGATTGAAAAAAAAATGAGCACAATAATCAGAAAAAAATTAACAATATTAAGAAAACAAACAAAAGAGCAGTGGAATCAGCAAAGTAATCCAGGAAATAAACCAAAATGAATAAAAGATCAATGACATAATGAACAACAATGTACAAGAAATACCAAAGCAGTAATCTAAATGAACACAACAATTCACAAAACAATTAAGAAAATGGATGCAAAGAAACAAAACAATATAGAAAAAAAGATGTACAAAAAATCCTCATGAAATTGAACAAAAACGAATGAAAAAAATAAGAACAACAATTAAGAGAAATTAACTAAACTACAAAAACTGGTAAAAGAGCAGTGAAATCAAAGTAATGCACAAAATAATCCAAAATGTATAAAAAAAGCATCAAAATAATTCATAAAATGAAAAACAAATACCAAAGTAATGCTCAAAATGAACAAAATAAATCAGAAAACTACAAACATAAATTAGATAGATCTTGATTGTCATTGTGTAGATTTAAATGAAATATCTTTTTTTTTCATTACTTAAGAAAAATGGAAAAAGTTACCAAAACAATAAGAAAAAAACAGTTTTTAAAGTAATCATTATGAAAATTAATACAAATCATACAAAAAATACAAAAAAATTAACACCATAATCAGGAAAAAATGTAAAAAAAAGTAAAGAAAATTAACAATATAACACTGAAATCAACACTGTGACCCACAGAAACTCCCAAAATAAATAAAAGATCAACAAAATAATGAAGAAAATGGATATAAATGAACAGAGTAGCCTAGAAAAATACAAATTAAGACAGCTTTTTAAAGAAATCATCAAGAACAAGTAAACAACACAAATATGGACAAAAATGATGAACATAATCAATATAAATGAACAAAATAACCCCCAAACAATCCAAAAGTCCAGAAAATGAACAAAATAACCTGTAAAGAGAACAAAAAATTGACAAAATGATGACATAAATACAACATGAGTGGTTTACAAAGGCAGAGTTAATAATACTACTGTACATATACATATGCTAGGTGCAGTTACTGTCAGATATGAGTAGTTTCCTGTGTATGAAGTGGGCCAGCGATATGAAATCCACATCATTGCAGCAGTAAGTTTCCATCAGTCAGGACCAAATCCACCTTTTGTTATCTGACTGAACCTCGTCCCCATATTCATGCAACAACCCGCCAACAGGAGAACCCTGCTCCTACTTTTCAACTGCAGCATCATTCCGGCTTTGCTGCAGGCCACGTTTGACATGCAACAGCAGATAAAGGACGTCTGTGCGGCTCCGTGCTTTATGTAATCTGTTTATTCTCTCATCTGATGTAAATGAAAACCCCGCCGCATAAAGTCACATGAACTCTGACCTTATCGCATGTAAAATCATCTCCGGCAGCATCCGCCATTTACCATGATAATAGAAACCTTAACAGGCTTGTGTGATCCTTGACTCTTATCACATTTGTAATCGCTGGATTGAAACTGTAGCATAATATATTGAAACAGCAGATTAGAGAATTTAATTTTATTTTTTCATTTGAACGTCATACACAGAACCTGAGGCAACATCTGATATGTGATTACACACACTTCAAAAGTCATTGCTCTCTGTTAGAAATCATTTAACTTCTGTGCACATTGTTGCTTGAGTGCTTTCAGTAGCATTAAACTATCGCTCTGCAGTAGAGTCAGCATTCTTCCATTAAAGCATGTACAAACCCCAATGCCAGTGAAGTTGGGATGCTGTGTAAAACCTAACTAAAAACAGAATACAAGAATTTGCAAATTCTTTTCAACCTACATTCAATTGAGTACACTACAAAGACAGTTTTAACAATAAATATACTAATAGCCTTTACCCCTCCTTGAATCACCACCTTATCGTGCTGGAGGGACTATGTCTCTCGATGGGCCTTGGATTGGCTGTGGGTCCCCCCAGAGGAGCCAGAGGAGGCGACTGGGGAGAGGGAAGTCTAGGCTTCTCTGCTGCCCCCTCAACCCTGACCAGGATAAGCAGAAGATGAGGGATGGATCGACTAATGTACCGATTTTGGTGAAATATTTACTCATTTTCAATGTGATACCTGCAATATGTTCCAGAAGAGCAGGGACAGGGGCAGGATAAGACTGGGAAAATTGAGGAATGCTCAAAAACACCTGTTTGGAACAGGTGGACACAGGTGACTATCACAACTGGGTGTAAAAGAATGCTCCTTTTATCCTTGAAAGGCTAAGTTTGTCTCAAGCAAGGATGGGGCGAGGTTTGTTTGTTGCTACTGTATATCTAAAAGTGTAACTTAAAACTACCATGCAAAGTGAAAGCTTTGTGAATTATGAAGCATGAAATACATCAACTGAAGCCATACATCGAGCAAGAATGTGATATAATTCCACCTACCAGGCTTTGATAATCAGTGTCCCTAAATGATGTGTTAAGTGAGTGTTGTTAAAAGGAAAGCTGATGAACACAGTGGTAAAGATGGCCCTGTCTCACCTCTTCTAGAACATGTGGCTGGCATTGAATTCAAAATGAGTAAACATTTCCACAAAAACAAAGTTTGAACATTAAGCATCAATGCATTGCAATGGAAATTCTGTTTTTACTTATGTTTTACAAAACATCCCAACCTCAGTGGAATTGGGTTTTGTAGAATTCTACAACCTTTATGAGAAGGACAAAATTTAACTAGAAAATTTGCCATCTCTGAAGAGATGGCTTGGGTTTGCTGAGTCAAAATAGTTGAACTTGCTGGAAAAGTGCAACAGTTAAATTAACTATTCAGTGGAGTAGTAATTAAAAGGATCAAAGTACTGTCATTGCCATGGTAACCACACATTCCATTAGAGTTCTCCATTCATTTCCTATGGGGAAAAAATTGTCAATAAAGCTTAATATTTCAAAAACTATAAAGGTTAGAATTATGAAAGGCAATAGCAGTGATGTCCTGAATAAAATGAACAATGTGAAGTTTGAATGGTTTGAATAGGACAAAGATGTAGGAGTAACTTCTCCCCTAATTCTACTACCCCTACTCCTACATGACAAAAAAACATGGACGTGGAAGAAGAAGAATATTAAAGACTGAAGACAACAATAGTGGGATTGCTGAATGACTCAGCAATCCCACAAAATATAAATGCAACACTTCTGTTTTTGTTCCTAGGCAAACCAAAATATGATATTTCTCAAATTTAGTTCATAAATTTGTTTAAATCTGTACCTGTGAGGACTTTATGTTTGATACAGATGCCGACTACAGGTTGGTCAGTCACCCACAATCACATTGCATCTATTGAAAAAGTCATGCATTTTGATTTAGCAGTTCTTTTTGTTGGAAACAGTAGTGCCACTTTTCCCAAATCATTAATAAGATGGAGATATAAAAGTGATCAATAACTATGGAAAATTTCATCAAAATGAGTTTAGCCACTATCCAGTTATTTTGGGAATGAGTGATGATGAAGTGGACACATGAAAACAACAATGTCCTTTTTCAAAAGATGACAGCATGATTATTACACAGGTGTGCCTTGGACTGGTCACAATCTAAAAGCACTTGTGAATGTGCAGGTTGTGTTCAACACTGTTATTAGGCCCGGAACTACAGCTTCACATACATATTTAAGGACAGAGAGTGAACCTGTCTGCATCTGTGTGACATCCACGTGTGCTTAGCAGATGGTAAGTATGCAGGCAATGCAAGGGCAGGAATGTTTTCAGCGTATAGAAATTGTGTACACACTTGCATTGTGGGGCTGTGAGCTGGCACAGCATGAGGAGAGGATGGTGCATGAATGGAGGTCAAGGGACCTGAGGATCTCATCACCATACATCTGCATATTGAAACTATGGTAGCTTATACTTGCACATATTGTAACCCCGCAACCACTGACCATGCTTATGATGGTGGAAATATACATTTAATTCATTGTAACAGGCCTGGTTGACTTTCCTGTGGTTTGCATGCCAGCTGCACACTCCCAGAAAATCTGCAGCATGTGTGGCATTGTGTTGCATGAAAGAACTGCACATTTGAATTGTTTTGATTGACACCTGTCCACTAATCATCTCTTCAATCAGCATTATGATACAACTCACATGCCAGGTGGATGGATTATTTTGGAAAAGGTGAAGCTCTCGCTAATCGAGATTTTAACAAATTTAGAAACCAAAGCGATATAAACCTTTAATTTGCATATATGTAATGATTCATCTTTTAATTTAATTCATAAAAAGTATGTTTGTTGACTGAAATCAAAACAACTATTGAAATATCTATTTTCTAGCCCTAAACCACACTCGTGAAAGCCTTAAAAAGACCTTTCATCCAGTGCAAGTGACTGACGAGCTGTTGATAGTTTTGATTCCTGCTCCATCCTGAACTGCAAAATCCCGAAGCCATGTCTCGAGAGTAGAGAGACAAGATTAGATGCATGAACCTGGCGCCGTGGCTGCTGCGGTGAGCTCTAAGCGCTCAGGGCTGGGCTCGCGCCGCCGCTGTCTGCACCGTAAGTCAGTTGAGTCTTGCACCTACCAGGCAGATCGAAAATTCAAACACCGAGTGCCAAGATCTTTCTGTGGATTCCCTACTTCCAAATAGCTTAGGATTATTCTCCGTCTAAGCTAATACCTGGTGAGGAAGTAAAGCCTGAAGGATGGGATTATTTAATGTGGCATTTTTAATGTGTGACATGCTAATCACATCTCAGAACAGGAATACTTCAACCATTTAACTTTCGTCAAGGGAGGAGAAAGTGTTTTGGGGGGAATAAGTCTTCAAAAGACACCCCACCTACCCCACCCCATCCCACTTCCCTCCTTCCACCTCATACTGCAGAAACCTGCTGCAAAACCATGGTGACAATGACACATTGTCATGCCTTAAAGGGGGGGGGGGAGAAGGAGTAACCTCAAGTGTGTGAGTGAAGGAAGTTTTTATCCACACTGTTGTGGTAAAACAGCAACGCAGGGAGTCTTTTCCTAAGCATTAAACATCAATCCCAGGACTAGACGGCAGACAGAAGAATTCCTCTGTGTACCCATAATGATTTCACAATCCTCACATACCGGCGCCTGAATCTCCAGAGGATTTGCGGATAAAGCTGAGTTTCCTACCAGATTCCAAAGTTTAACAAGGTGAAGATGACAAGCTCTGATTTGACCACTCTGAGCCAGCCAGAGATACTTAATGCAGGGGCTCATGTATGACAGATGACTGGAGAAAGAGGAGTAGAGGAATAGGAGTGATTTCACAGGGAGACGCTCAAAGCGTCTCAATCTCCATCAGCTGTCTATGATCAATGATTAACATCTGAGGCGTTGCTATTATAACAATACGGAAAGTTATTAAAAAACAAATATTGGCCTTGTGTCTGTCTTAAAGGATCATGCTGTGGTAAAGAAGACTAAAAGATAAAATGTGTCAAACAACAGGGGCAAAAAGATCATTAAAAACTCACTGTAAAAGGCACAAGATGCAAATGAAAGCGCACATGCAACAAGGTAAAAATGGCATAAAGCAACAGTTCCTAAACCACTTCAGCAGCCATCCTTTCCTTTTGTTTACGGCTGTTTATGATTTTCAGGCCCCCATGCACCTACATATCCATGCTGTCATTTATTTTCTTTCATTGTAAGCCCTTAATTTTTATGAACGTTGTCTGTAACTAGAGGTTATTCATTCGCCCACCACTGCAAGGTATCTGTGGAAAAAAGTGGGCCACCAGATAGATGACTACATAAAGAGTGATCTTTCAAAGTGTTTGCGAGTAGCATCTCATGTATGGCAAAAGTTGACACGATGAAGATTTTGTAGTGGTCAAGATATTGTTTTTTCTTACCTGGAAGCAGTAGCTCTACCTATCAAAAAAAAAAAAGAGTCAAGACGCGTGTATGTGTTGGCTCTCAGTCATCCAGGTCATAGTATCCAAGGTGTGTGGTTTTCTTCCTGCGTACATAAGTGGAAGACCATTTACCATTACCAACTATACAGTCTCTAATGTATCCATCCATCCATCCATCCATCCATCTATCCATCCATCCATCCATCCATCCATCTATCCATCCATCCATCCATCAGCCCCTGCTTATCCTGGTCAGGATTGTGGGGCAGCAGCCTGAGGAGAAGAAGCCCAGACTTCACTTTCCCCAGCCACCTCCTCCAGCTCTTCTGACGGGAACCCCAGGTGATCCAAGGCCAACCGAGAGATGTAGTCCCTCCAGTGTGTCCTGGATCTGCCCCAGGGCCTCCTCCCAGTTGGAGCCAGTTTTGGAAACCAGGGATTGAACCACAAATTGCACTGGACCACACAGCACTGGACCCTTACAAACCATCCTGCAGGTAGTGGACCCATGGGAAGGGTCTTCTGAATCATTCTTAGTCTGACCTGTCACCTAGCAGCAGTTTGCCTTGGGAGACCCTATCAGGGGTGAATTGGTCCTAGGATCATTCAGGCACACAAACCCCTCCACCATGATAAGGTGCTGATTCAAGGAGGGGTCTCTAATGTATATGCAAAGAATTAAAACATCATCAAAGAAGCAAAAGAGAAAAACAACATAGTGAAATATGCAAAATAGGTGAAATTAAAAAATGGGATTTCACTGTTGTAAAACGCAGAAATTATGTGACAACATGGACACATTACAAAAAATATAAGACAGACATGGTGAAGGACGCAACAAGGGAAAGGGTGTAAAAGATGCAACAAAATAAAATGTCATGAAAAATGGAACAGGATGTAAATGAGATAAAATATGTAAGGGGATGAAACTTTCCTAATGATGTAAGGATACCAATCTGTCAGAAAAGTTACAAAAGGAAAAAGACATGGCAGGACAGAAATGTTGCAAAAGATGCAACATGATGAAAAAGTTGTACGAACAGACGGCGTGTCATACTTGACAAAATATTGTAAAGGGGCGGTGATTTGATGAAAAATTTTGACAACAGTGCAACAAGATGGAAATATAAAAAAAGAATGTCTCACAGTAGTTAAAGTTAATGTGGGCCTCATACGCCACTGCACACATGCCAAGCATCCGCAGAAAGAAGAGTAGAGGGAGAAGAGTGATTTGACAAGGAGGGAACGGGTGAGGAGGGTTCAGGCGCACTCGTCTCTCTATCTCCATCATCTGTCTGTGATCATTAATGGTTAAACATCTGAAGCGTTGCTATTATAGCAGCATGGAAAGTTATTAAAACACACACACACACACACTCATACGCTCACACTGGCCTCGTGTCTCTCTGTCTTTAAGAATGGCGCTCTGATAGTGGTGAGGAAATCAATGAAGGGGCCTGAGAGCCGCCGGTCTGGCAGACTTGACACGCAACAGAGGAAGGTAAATTATTGGAACTTTAATTACTTTGATCCGTCATGCATTGTAGCATTGTGTCAGGGAAGTCAATGCCATGACAGACGCTGAACAAAGGCCAGCACCGCATTTTCATAACATCTTTACTCCCTTTTTTCCTAATGCCTGATTAAAGCCAGGGTGTCGACGACCAAAAGCCCCGAGCCCCGTTTTTTTTTTTTTTTCCTCCCTCTCCTCTGCCTCCATGCACTGATTTTGAAACTCATTTTGAAAGCTCTGTTTACTCATTACTGAAGTCAGGGATTGAATGCTGCTGCTCTATTATGGGCCCTTTTGCACCACGGCTTTACAAACAAGCACAATGCAGCCATGCTATCACCATTATCACATTGTACAACCGTAATGTATCGCCGCTGTTTTCCACCCATAAATATAAGTCTGTGTTTTCAGCTAAATTAAGAAGGATTTGCCTCCACAATGTCCTTTTCTGAGTGGACGCACGAGAAAACAATGACAATGAATAAATGAGCGAGAGTGAGAAATTCCTTTCTTTTTTTTACATCATCAAAGGGTGTACAAAATTACTCCTGTTTCATGAATATTCCACCACTTAGGATGAATCTGCGGGATTGTTCTCAGAGCTGATAAATGGCCAGCATGTGTGGTAATTTAGAAGTGCACATTAATCTCCAATCGTGGCCTAAGAAGGCAATAAATAGGACACAAAAAAAGGTAATTGATATCTGGCAAATGGGCCTTTAAGGGAAAAAAAATCTGCAGCTATAACTTAGGCCATCATCTGTGTTATTAATTGGACAAACTGCAAAATGTGAGCAGAAAAAGTGCTTTGTTTTAATTCTTCATTCATGCATTAAGTACTGTTTGTGTGTAAACTGGAAAACAGAATAGCTCCGGGAAATTGTCTGGCTGTCATGAAGAAAGGGAACGCTGCTCCTGACTGGAGTCTTAATTCATTAGTGGATCAGGGATTTGCTAACTTCAGACCTAATCATCCACTAAGTATTTTACTGATGGTTTATATTGCTGTCTCTGACTGATTTGTATTTTATTGTATTCGGCAGTTTGGGGGATAATCCGGCACAATGTGACCAAATGGGCTTTGAGACACAGCTGTAGAGGACAGTGAGGACATTCACTGTGGGATGTGTCCACAGTGATGCAGTGCAGGACGACAGGCGTGTACCATCACTGACTGAATGCCATGACATTTATATATTTACATCATATACAATAGATATGGACTGAAGGGTATTAGGCACACATTTAATTTTCATTTTTTTCCCTCTTTATTTAAATTCTCCAGAACTGACATTTTTTTAGTCTCTAAAGGAGCAACTTATGGCAAGTTTTAGCTCAAAATATCACAAAGGCAATTCATATTTCCACGTGCATAAACTCCCTATTTGCAATTGTTCCCTGCGCAGAGGAGGTAACGTGATCACGTAGGTTTGTCTGTTTATTAGCTGGATTATGCAAAAACTATGGGATGGATTTGGATAAAATGCAGCCATTGGGACACCGATGAACCCATTACATTTTGGAGATGATCTGGGTCAGGATGTGGATTCTGGATCAATTTTTCATGTTTCTAACATTGTGAGATAAGGTCCTTCAACAAAATCTGTCCAGAAGTTTTTGTGTAACCCTGCTAACAAATGGACAAACTGTCAAACCAAGATCTAAAAATAAGTAATTTGGTGCAACGCTATGGCAGCCACTTTAAATTTTCTGGTCATTTTTGATGTTTTTCTCATCCCACGGGTTTTGTTTAATCATTTTCATATTCGGCACAGTCAAACTAGACAAGATGATGACCCAACAATGTGCAGGCTGTGAGTGTACGTGAAACTATAAATTGAGAGCGGGGCCATGGACTTTGGGGCCTTGTCATAAATAACCAGTTGTAACTCAACGGTTCTTCGTCCAATCTGCACCAAACTTTACATGTAAGATACATGTATCTCAGTTACAGCGCCACCTATCTCAGCTACAGATGATCAGATCTGTCTCAAATTTCACATGCATGACAAGAATTCATGTCAACAACATTTAATATAAGCCCTAGCGTCCAGGCGTGCAACGGTGGCCAGACACCCCCAGCCACTTCCCTGACGCCGTTGCACTGGGGTGCAAGGGTCCATTCAAGGCTGCTTGAAGCTACAATTATTTTGTTTTATTTTATAATTTTGTTTTTTGTTCAATTTCTGTATTACATCATTAATTTTCATGAATAGCTACTTATATTTACTATTTGTAGTCATTGTTCACTCTGTGTTGCTTATCTTGGTCATTTTTGTTAACTTGCTTGCTTGATTATTTTTGCTCATTTTATTGCAGATATATCAACATGATCACATAACCTTTTTAGCTGGTCAAAGATTAACAGTTTGGTTGAACAACAGCCTTGGCGGACGTCTGTTTAAATGACAGATGACCACACCTGTTTTCTTCTGTCTGTGCCATGGACGCCACAATGTCCGTGATTTGCAAAGGTCTAGGGTGATCCTAGCGCAGGGGTCGGCAACCTTTATAGTCCAATGAGCCATTTTTGACAGATAGAAACAAAAATAGTCAAACCTTTAGGTACCACATGTTCATATATTGGAACCAATCTGAATATTATTTTAATCCTTTTTGCTTATTTCATTTTATATTTTATTACTTTTTAATGAATTTTGTTTATTGAATTGTTCATTTTGTTGATTTATTTAAATTTTTTGGTTTAATTTAGTGGTTATTTTGTTCATTTTTTGCTAATATTTGTTCATTTTGTATATTATTTTGCTATTTTTTGTTCATTTATTTAATAATTGTATTCATTTTGGGGGAATTTTGTTGAATCTGTTGATTTTTGTGGATTCTTCCACTCATTAGTTTTATTTTTGTTCATTTTCTTGTTTAGTTTCATTTACTTGACTATTTTGTTCATTTTGTTGATTATTTGTTGAATATTTTGTTCAATAGTTGAATATTTTGTTACGTTTTTATTCCATTTTCATTTTATTTATTTAATTTTCCTGATTACTTTGCTCGGGTTCTCTCAATTGTGTCAGGTTTTCTTTTCGTAATTTTGTTCATATTTTTTTGCTTACTTTTGTCCATTTTTGATCATTTAATTCTGTCGTTTAATATTATTTTTCTTGATTATTTTGTTCATTTTGTACATTATTTGCCTGAGATTTGTCTTCATTATTGTTCATTATGTAGTTAATTTTTTCTATCGCATCCTGTTGATTTAGTGCTTATTTTGTACATTTTGATGTATTTTAATACATTACCTCCAGCACAGGACAAAGCCTCAGGAGCCACTGGAGAGGGCCTAAAGAGCCACATGTGGCCCTGGAGCCACAGGATGCGGACACAGTGAGGCCGGTTCACTTTGTATTTTTGATGTCACAAAAACATACATAGAACTCAAAACAGCAAGTTTTTGACAACTTGAATAAAAAAAGCAGTTGTCGTTGTTGTCCATCGAGTGAGTGTTTTGATGCTTTAACGTTATTTCCAACTCCTCCAGCACATGTTTTATAAAGGAAAAAAGCCATAAAAACATGATTTTTTTTTACAATACGGTTCCTTTTAATGACTTGCATTAGTGCCTTAATTGTGTCCTATAATAACACTCATAGGGAGCCATACAACATGTTATGCTGCAACTGCGTGCATCGCTCATCGTTTCACAATTTTAGCCATTATTGCAAACTTTGAAACCACGTCAACCTTTATTGCACACTTCTTCACACTTCTGCCCCAGATTGACTTGTCAAACCTCTACCCTACTTTCTTCAAAAGCAAACGAGGCCGTCTTCATGCTGAGAAAGTTTCGACTCCAAACCGCTGCTTCATCTGCAGCGTAAAGATGAGCTTTCTGTGTAAAACTTCAAATGTTCAAACCCTCAGAAAAAGGGAAAAAAATCATACTTCTCTCTTAATTTGTATTGATGGCCTGGAAGAAACCAGCATGCTTTGCAGTTCTGTGAGGGGGGAAGATGTTTAAGTGGAGATTAATTCAAATTTCTGCTTGCTCAGTACTTGTAAAACTAAAGCAATTTATATTCCTTCTCTTAACGATCCCCCCTTTTTCTGATTGCGGTAATGTAATCTAATTGTAATTATGATACTATCTGAATCATGCAGACCTTAACATGATTGGAGCTACTCATTGCATTAAAAACTAATTTTTGAATAATGATGAAAGGAGCGGTGGAAAATGTGGAAGTATTACATTTTTTCTTTATCTCTGTTTTGTGGGAAGATCTTGTTCTCTCCCCCACACCGTTCCCCTTCCTCCCCCCTGCCTACAGTCACAGTTCTGGTATAAATGACAAGGAGGAGTGGATCTGAAGAGCAGAGAGGGGGAGGAGGGGGGAGAGAACAAATGGACCACCAATTAAACCTATCAGGCTCATCAGTGGCTGCAGGATAGCGGCGTACTGCTGTGAACAAGTTCACTGTTATCCCACGAGGTTTAGCTTATCTAATGCATGTGCCTCCTATGCCATGCATCACTCCCCCAACACTCCAACCCAACACCTCACCCAAGAGGGGAGGATAGCATAAGAGCTGTTCCTGGTGGAATGATAAGACTGAAGTAAAACAGTTGTAATATGCGTGGAAACAGCATTTGTGCTAATTTTAAGACAGCAGCAGTGTCACAGTAATGTTATTGTTGAACTAAAAAAGTTGGGATTCTTGCTGAAGTGCAAACTTGACCTATACAGTACAAGACAAAAACATACAAAAAATACAAGTTTAAATTGTTAAATATATATAGATTCAAATACAAAAACACTATGCAGCTTTTCTCTTGACCTTTCATCCCTGATGTTGAAGCTGCAGTCTGAAACTTGAAGAAAAGCTAGGAAAATTAAAAAAAAAAACTCTCATTCTCCACCCCCTTTTTCTCCTGTTTCTTCGGAGCCCCTCCTCGACATGCAGGCACCACTCAGTGTTTACAATTACTTGAGCAACCGCAGACATAAACACACCCAACGCCATTGCTTATCATATCCTAATGCTTGCATTGCTGTTATGAAACAACAGCCCTACAGCTAACAAAACAGCCGGAGCCGAATTTTTTGTTACCGGACGAATTTGTTAGCCAGGGCACCACTGTGAAGGCTTTAGTTACCACTGTGACACTTTAAAATGGCAGTGTCTTCCCATTTTGCTGTTAGTTTCTGAGGTACAAAAATTATTTTGAGAGATGGGTTAGTTGCCTTTGACACTGTTGGCTCCTGGAAAAGACACCCATCAGTGCAGATGAAGTACATTCCAAAAAGTCTCGGTGGAAAAGATTCATGCATTCAGTTTTGGACATTAAATAATGTTCCTGTATGGATGACTGCACAAGAACATTTGGACACAGCTTCAGTAGTAAAGGGATAAGGAAGGTACTCCACCTGCAAGCCACATTAACTGTAAACTCTGAGGTTAAGCATCATTTCTTCTTTATCAGAATATGACCCTGCTCCAATCTCATTGATGGACCAGAATGCCTTTCCACTGGGCTTAAAATGTAGGCATGAGGCTGAGGTGAGAGAGCAGACCAGATGCATGGAGGTGCAGATAACCCAGCAGCTTTCACACTCCTCAAGGTAAAGCGCTTGATGTATGAAATGAGCTGGAAATGCAGAGGTGGGTGACCCGGCAACATGGGCTAATGGACATCAAAAACCTCCAAAAGTATCCACAGGAAGTACTGTACGGGCTTCTGAAATAATGCAGGAAATCACACAAACTTTTCAACTCAAGACCCAAAAGAAAGATGTGACGTCTCCTCACGACCCAAAGAGAGATTAAATATAGACGGACTTAAAACGTAATAAGATGATGAATAAACCACTAAGTAAGTAAATCACTAAGTCATTATACAGAGGTGAAAGAAGAAAACATGGTTGAACATTACAAATTCAGAGTATAGCAGGGAAATGTGACATTCCCCAGTCACTGTGCTTCAGGATCAGACTGCTGGGAGACTGTTAATGAAGTCAAACAGGTCATTGCAGTTATTTCCCTATTTATACCCCTCATGCATTGTAAACTAAACTTCCATGTGCTTCAAGGTGATTGTAGAGCGTGTGTTAGAACTCACGTCATCTCAGGTGCCTTGAGTCTGTCAGCTGCACATCATCCTGTTTGTCATGGGTTTTGCCCGACCAGCCGAGGTTTCACAAGTGGGTATTAACGTGTCATGTTTCTGTATTTTTCGGTTTCTTATTTACAGCAAGGACATTATGTTTTGACATGCTTGCCTGTCAGCAGTATTAAGGAACACCTGAGAAGTCAGCTTCCAAGAATTTGGGGCAAGTGTCAGAACTTGCGTCTAGAAATACTGTAAGTCATTACATTTTTTCCAGTATTCCCCTGAAGGCCGTGGTTTTTATACAGAATCATGACTTTTTGTCACAGTGGCCCTACATTGTACCCTGAGGGAAATTCCAAGACTTCAATGGTTCTGGTCTTATGAAACATAGTCACAAAAGGCCTTTTTCACAGCAAAAACATTTTGATTTACATCAGCAGGAAACACAAAGGTGATCTAAATAACATTAAGGAACAATCAGTCCCCTGTCCATGACTACATGTGCATGCAAACCAGTTCTGCAGTGTTATTCTGGATATGACAATATTCAGAATTTCAAAGTTTTGCTCAGTGTGAGTTGCATGTTCATGTAACTATAGATTCTAAGTTTTCTTTGTAAAAGTGAGCAAACATTTTGAACAGACCGGGGGTCCACCTCTGGGTCTATGTGGCCCGGTATGGTGTTTCATCTGCAGGTTAAAATCCTCCAGAACTCTGGGGGTGGACTTCCAGAACCGGGGCCCTCCAGGTCTGTCTGCATTTTGTTCCTAAGTAAACCTCTACATTCTCACAAACCTGCTATGGATATTTGGGTACATCCATATAAGGGGCTCTATCCAGTCTTTTGGTTCACATAGTTTAAAATCAAATTCAAATTTGGCATAGGATGCATCGGTATTAACGGACTATAATGCAAGAATAGTGAAAGCATCTGAGTCAGCTTACAGTTTTTGTTTCTCATTGAGCATTAGTTTAGTGTTGTTTACAAGTACAGCAGCACAGGAAGACACAGGTAGATTAGTGGGATTCCACTATTGTTGTCTTCAATATTCTTCTTCCACTTCCGCATGCTTTTTATCATGTAAATATTCCTACATTTTTTGTCCGATTCAAGCCATTCAAACTTCACATTGTTCGTCTTATTCAAGACATCTCTGATATTGCTTTTCATACGTAATTCTAACCTTTATCATTTTTAAAACATTAAGCTTTTTTGACCATTTTTTCCCCATAGGAAATGGAGAACTCTAATGGAATGTGTGGTTACCATGGCAACAAAAGTGTTTTGCTCCTTTGATTACTACTCCACTGACTAGTTAATTTTATTCTTGCACTTTTCCAGCATGTTTGACACGGTGGTGCAGTGGGTAGCACTGGTGCCTCACAGCTAGAAGGTCCTGGGTTCAATCCCAACATCAGGCAACATCAGGGGCCTTTCTGTGTGGAGTTTGCATGTTCTCCCCATGTACTCTGGCTTCCTCCCATGACCAAAAACATGTACTAGGTT
>JAQQAE010001283.1:0-26161 GCA_029823295.1 Pseudamia nigra
CATCGTGGGATGTGCAGGTTCGCTACCGCCATCGTGGGATGTGCAGGTTCGCTACCGCCATCGTGGGATGTGCAGGTACCCACCCACACATTCAATGGTCCATCCTCATCTAATCCTGTGATTTTTACCTCCTCTACAGTCTGAGCTGCCCTGTTTTCATTGTAGTCATAGGCCGCGAGTCATTATGTGTCTGAGCCAAGCTATTTGCACTGGTTCACGCTGCCTGACACACCTAAGATCAGGAAACACACCCATTCCCACATATCCTTGCATTGAACTACAGTGACCTTCCACAAATCAGTGACAGATAGAGACAGGAATCAGTTTATGGAAGTATGCTTTGAATGTGCAAAATATCTGGGACATCTCCCTTCTGTGTGCTTTAAGTCCTGTTGCATAATCCACATTTCAGCTGCGTCAAACCCTCATTTTGTACCTTAACCGTGTATCTGGATCCTCTCATGTTCATCTTTACCTGAGTTCATTAAGGTTGAACAAAAAGCAATATAAGTTTTTATCTGAGTTGGCCACATAGGTGTAAATATACGTCTTAAGTAAGTGGATAAATACAGGGGGAGTGTTTACGGAGGGGTTGTTATGTGACAGTAAATTTCTAAAAGCCCTGAGGAAAAGTTGTTAAGCAGCAAACAATCTGAACTGGCATCCTGCTGCTTGCACGTGTGCATGTAGCACCAGCCAACTGTTCAAAGCTGAAACTGTGCTTTAGACAAGAAAACAGCCACACCTCAGAGGCAAAAAGTCAAACATAACGTTTACATAAAGCTAAGCAAACAGGTGCAGTAGCAAGACATTATGTGTGAGGAGGATAATGATCACCAGAACACTGCAGTGAGCTTCAACTTCACATTCTGCACACACAAATGAAGGCTGAGTGCACTACACATGTGGACACATTGTAAATGGGCTCTGCAGTGAAAAAGATGACGTAATGTATGTTGTTCGGTCACAGAAGGAGAGTTGGGGATTTTCTAAGGCTTCTGGTATGGAACCTTTTCACTGCCTATTGGAAATGATACCTTAAAGTTCTGCTATATTTCCAAAATTTAAACAATACCATACTTCACGCAGAGTTCAGTAGGATTTTTGCTTTTCTTACACATAGTTGAGATTACTCCTTCACTTTTATCTCAGCAGTAGCTCTCAGGGGTGAGCTGCGCCCTATTTTCTGGAAAAAATAAAATTGGAGCTTACTTGATTCATTCGACTTCGCTGTCATATCGTCGACTGTCGACTTCAGTGGTTTACCTTTATTTTTTATTATTTTAAAGATTGTACATTAATACTGAAGACATCCAAACTTTGAAAGAACATGCATGGAATTATGTAGTAAACAAAAAAGTATTAAACAACCCAGAACATGTTTAATATTTTCAATTGTCCTAAAGTAGCCACATTTAGTTTCGATGACAGCTTTGTATTTGCTCATCAGGTTCGCCCAGAACACATGTGCCTTGTCAAGAGCTAATTTGTGTCATTTCTTGCCTTCTTAATTTAGACCATCAGTTGTTTTGTGCACAGGAAAGGTGGGTACAGATCAGTGGGAAATGATTTGGGCTGTTCAGTGAGGCCAGAGTGGAAGTAACTTGAAGTTGTAATACCATCGCTGGAGCACTGTTGTGGGCTCCACGAAGCCCTGACTTCCATAGAGTTACATTCAACTTCCCTCTGAAAATATGAAGTGAATAAATTTTTGTCATCATGGTCTCAAACATTTTATTTGGACCCTCTAGTAAGTGATCTGATGGCTTATCATTATTAAGATATTAAGACAACTACTCCGACAAATCACTGATGTACTGAGGTTTGATTGACAAGTTGTTATGGTAACTTGACTTGCCAGTGGAGTCAGACTGAATTGGACCTTCACAGCTTCCATCTATTCAACAAAAATAAATGTAGTAAACATAGTTTTACCTGACAGACCCTCGACTATAGTTGTGGGTAAGTGCTTACACTAACAACACTGTAATATGACTTTGTTCAGTAATGCTTGGTGAACTTTTTGTATTTTATTTTTATTTGTTTATTTATTTCAAACACAAAATAAATTAAGACAGCTACCATACAAAGAGATAAAACAAAATGTCTGAAAAAGAGTAGGTGGAAGTAAAACTTCTTTTCCCCTCCCCTTTTTTAACAATACTTAATTATATGCAATACACAAATATCAATTATTTACATTTTTTTGTCACTTCATGACCCTACACCAAAACTCCACTGACACCTAGATTGCATCAGACCACGTTGCATCTGGTGTTTAAAATGAAAAAGTTAGCCTTCTCCTCCATGTGTTTCACAAACATTTGTTTTTATATTATTTTGTGATTTTTTTCGTGCTTGTGCTTTGCTTCAACCCTTCATTCGATCCATTCCACAAATCCATCCCTCAAGTTGATAAACACATACTGCTGTGTGTGGTATGAACACAGTAGTGTTTTTTTAGATTAAGTTGATTGCTTAAGTTTTACTCCCCCTCTCTGTTATCAAAGATTTTTTGAATGTTTCAAGGAAGTAAATTGTTTCTTGCTTTGGATATAAGTGCTGTTTAAAGTTAAACCAGATCCCATAATATAGTGTATTTGCTTTTAAAAACAGTGTGGTTATTCCTTAACACCCACATTGTGTACTATTCTGATTGTTCTATTTTGTAATATGTGTAAAGGTTGTAAATTGCTTTTATAAGTGTTACCCCAAATTTCCACACTATAGCTCAAGTATTAGAGATACAGTAAATATAGAAGTAACAGAGATTTGAAATTGACTATGTAACATGTTTTCCTCAGAATTGCTGTGCTTTTTGCTGATTTTGTTCTGACTTGATTGATATGGGGTTTCCAGATGATTTTATGGTCCAGTGTCAGTCCAAGAAACTTTATTTCAATAATTCTTTCTACATCAATATTAGCTATTATTATTTTAATTTTTGTATGTACTGGAATGTTGCCGTGTTTTGTGGCTGGCAGTTACAGTAGCATTAGCTTACCCATAAGACCCCTGACATGCTACGCTCCATTTGCTCTGCTGCCATTTGTCCAAATATGGTCAGATCCTGTTACAGTCTATGACATAGAGTCAATAATTCTATTAGTGCCTCTGCAACTACTGTAGAAATCCGTAGGACAAAAAACTCACAGTTAAGTAAAGTGAAAACACAGTCCATCAGTACTTTACTGTCAATCTTCAGTCATTCTGAAAATTTGAATGTGTCCCCAAGTGTCCCAAGCCAAAACCATCAAATGCTATGATGAAACTGGGTCTCATGAGAACCGTTCCAGGAAAGGAATACTAAGAACTACCTCTACTGCAGAGGATAAGTTCATTACAGTGTAAAGCCTCACAAACTACCAATTTACAGCACTCTTTCTTGCCACAATATGGATTTGTACAATAGTTGTAATAGCAGTAATAGGGCTATTGACTGTGGACCCACCTGTATTTTGCACAAGACAACTGATGGCTAAACACATTAAAAAGGCAAGAAATAGCAAAAATGACCACACACTTATGGTTTGAAAACTGTTCCTCAAGAATCTGATGTGTGAATGCCAAAAGTTTGCAAAGCTGAATTAGCTGCTTTGTAAAATATAAAACATGTTCTAGGTAAAATACAAAACATGTTCTAGGTTAACACTTTTTGCTTCTTAATTCCACATAATTCCCTACATTTTTTTCACAGTTTGGATGTTTTCAGTATTAATGTACAAAATTCAAAATAATAAAAATTACAAAAAAACTACTGAGGAGAATGTGTGCAATCATTAAGCGACAGTGTATATATACTCACAATTATATACATATGTGTGTATATTTCCACACCCTCTTCACTCCCTATAAAGACACGCAGCAACTTCCTGTATTTGTTGCTGCGCCTCACATGAGTTTTTTGCTCTATTTCATGGGCGTGACATATGAACAAACAGGTAAGCGGTAGTTTCAAAGACATAAACATTGGTGTGAGCCATGGACAAATATACATATGTTACATGCACATGAACACATACAGTACATACATGAGTATCTCATAAAACATCCTATCTACCGCACACATTTATCTTAAGCCACTTTTAGTGAACCTTTTGTCCTATTAGGGTATTCTATCTGCAAACCTGTAATGCCTCTTTTTCTGACCCAATATTAAAGATGATCCCAGAACTTCTTTGTCTGAGACAACACCCAATTTGACTCCACTCCTTGACTCATGTCCCTACTTCATTTGTTTCTGCACAGAAAGACCTTTATTACTTGCACAGTTAACCAGTACTTGGAGTTTTCTTTTTTTAAGAAATAAAACTAGGTTTTATTATTTTGTTTATTTGTTATTGCAAGTCAGCCTGTTCTCCAGTGGCTGAACCAGTTCTGTGGTGACAAAACCAGTGTTGGCAAAGCACAAGCAGTATTAAATGATAATAAAACTCAAACATTATTATGACGCATCAAGTCTGCAAAGCATTGTTACGGTACATGAAAACAATCTGTGAGTGAAACAAAAATAATGCAAAAGGACTGAGACTGATAATAACTGATGATACAGTATTGTCATATTTTTGAAACAGAATTGAATTGCTAATTGTTTTTTATTTGAAGCTTAACCCATTTGAGGAAGAAATAAATAATATTGATATGCCTTCATAATATCCAATGCTTTATTTTAAAATTTCATTGACTTTAATTTCATATAATAGTGTGCAGCTGTTATAGTTTAGCCAGGTTTGGTTAAGGTTGGGCTTCATGAACACCAAAGCTTTAGAAAAGCCACATAGGTAAACACAGATTTTGCCTTTTAATATAAGTACAGGACTCACTGCATGAGTCATTTTGTTAATGATAAGTTTGTGTGCAATAATTTGAATGCTGTAATAACATGTTTATGCCACATTCTATCACGTGATATTCATTTTGTTATGCATTACCCTGCAGACCTTCGTTGCAGATTGTTTAACAAAAAACTAAACTAAAACATTTACAATAACAGGTTGATCTATGCATGTATAGATTTGTAATATATTTCCATTATTACTTTGATATAATGAAAATGCAATCATCATGGAGGAAAAAAAATCATCTTTTCAGCCTTTGCTTGTTATAAAACAAGTGTCTACAAATGTGTACTGCTAAATGCTTGTTTAATGCTTGTTTGTTTTTATTCTGAGGACATGTTGTTCTGACATTTTTGTCAATTTTCTCAGCAGAACTTATTCTTTGTGTGCATGTCATTAGAGTCATCCATGTGAAGCGGTGGGTGGTCCCATGGCTTCTGAGGGCCACTCCCTCACACCGGTCACCTCCCCTGTATTCCCCTCCCTCTGCAAACCAGGAGCCCTACCCAGCTCCCTGTCCAACTACTCTGCTCAGCCCAGAGGAGCAGCCACACAGAAAAAAAGAGCTAAAAATCAACTGTGAGCAGACGAGGGAGGGAGAGAGAAAGGGGGGGGGGAGCTGAAAACGCCCTGGAAAGTTTGATCGAGAAATAGGAAAAGACTGACAAAGTCCAATCAGACCAACCTCAGGGTTGAGACAGAGAGAACTGCTTTTCTTGGGCTGGGTGAAGGGGAAAGGACACGTTTTCAAGGATGCTCAAGCGGGTGTGAGGGTGGTGAGCGCAAAGATTGCGCACAGGTAAAGATGCACTTTCTTCTTTTTTGGACAAATTTATATTTTACTATTTGTGAACTTTGTTGTGCCAAACTTAGAGTTTGTTTGAAATTTTAATCAGTTGTGCTGCAGTGTAACAATGAACTTAATGCATGATTTGGCTGAAGTTTAAACAGCTGTGTCGAAAATGTGATAAAGTTATCAGTCCTGCATTCTTGTAGTATTTTGTGTAATATTCAACAGGCACTAGTGTGTGTATCAGTACCTAGATTAGAGTAACTTTGCCGTAGTCTATTACATGTGTTTATCTTATGAGTTGTGCTTTACCATATGTGGACATGCTACTGTGATATGTGATTGCATATGAAATAACAAGTTTTACTGGCTGAGTGTTATTTGTAAAGGTGAAAAGTGGCTATGATTTTGAGCTGGTGTCAGTGTTGTTAGTTTTAAATCTTCTATTTCAACACAGCAGGTCATGAGAAGTGGGTGTGTACACCCAGCCATCACATGAATGCAGAGGAGACTGGAGTTGCGCACTTTACTTTTCCTGTAACTGTTTACATTGTTAGGTATCCAAGGTGGAAATAACTGATGACTCCAGAGTCATTTAGAAAATATCTAGCGTGTTCAATGGTTTGAGATCGTACTTTTAGCTAGTTCCTTTAGTAAGAAGATTTAAGACCTTAACACTTGATTCCTTCTTTGTTTGTGTTGTAATTTGAATAGGGTGTAACACAAATGTCTTTTGCATGCACATAATCCCTTGTGTTGTGCACTGCAGACTTTTTTTTACAGTTCTGGTGTATGTCACGCAGTTGGTGAAGGTGAACAGAAGATTCATTTTAAGACACCAGAGTTAAATTGAGTGGATTTTAAGTTGTAGTTTGTGCTTGTTTAAAAAAAAATCTGTCCAATGCCTTACACTGAGACTTTAAAGTTTAAAAAGTTAAGGAACTTCCCCATGTGAGCCCGCAGCAACAAACTTGGGTGTGGATTCTGCTACTTCACCTCCTTCCACCCCCTCCTTTCTCTTCTCCCTCCCTTTTTGCTTTGCTGTCTCCTCACAGAGGCACACCCTTTATGGCCAAAAGAAAAAAAAAAAAACACGCTGCAGACAGACGTCGCAGTGGGACCCTGTAAGCACATTCATAGAGTGTAGAGGAATGAGCATAATTTCTTCAGACCCCGTTCACTGTGTATCTTGTATAATGCTGTTTAATTATGAGTAACATAAAAAATTATGTGAATTTTGTACTAAAGTTTATTTTGGCAGAATTAGGCTGACTGTTCAGAGCAGTGTGAATGTAGTTTGACTAAGGTGTGCAGTTTTTCATGTTCTTGTGTTGAGAGAAAACTATGCTACTTTGTTGTTTGGCATGTTTGATACAAATTTATCTACTTTTTTCTTTTACCTTCTGTCCTTTCGCGCTAGGGTGTTGAAGGGAGGAGAAAAGAGGGAAAGGAGAAGTAGGAGAGTTGGGGAGTGTGTAAGAGAGGGGGGAAGGGTAGGGTGAGGATGAGGAGGGGAGTAATGGAATGTAGTGGTTTGGAAAGACAAGCTAATTGAAACCAGGGCTGAGGCGTACATGGGGAGCCAAGACTTTGCACATTTTGAGAAAGACAGAAATGCATTTCTATCTGTGCAGGCACTGAAACATGTTTATTTTCTGCCCAACTAACTCAAACACATAACATATTTTCAGGTGTGGCTGAGCTTGAGTCACATAATGTCTTGTGTGTTCAGTATGATTCAGTTGTTCAAGTTGTGGCAAGATCAGATACAACATCAAAAGATGATATAATCCTTTGTTGACGTAGATCTAAATTTCAGTGTTGTGTTGCCTGGGCTCCACCGCTCTCGCCCTGCCACACCCAAAAGCTGTTCAAAATGGTGTGCTAGGAAAAGCTGCTTTCGCTTAATTCTGCGCAGTATATTACAATGCACAGTCAACTCATGTAGTGCACCCTGCAGCTGTAAATGTCGGACATTTCTCAAATTGCTCTTGTCAAGGTGATTGATTATGACAGAGTGCTTGAAGTGCCAAACGGTTTCCACAGTGCTTCGGGGTCTTTAGTAGAAGGCGGTTACTTAGGCATTAATAACAGTGTTTATGCTCTGCATCAAAAACATGATTCTGTTCATGATAAGCAATAAGTACAACATCACAGTTTAAATTTACGTGCTAATGGGTGTGAATACTTACAGACAATAGCAAGGGCTTCCAACACTTATAGATCAGATAGCATATATTTTGCATAAATAATTCAGTGCTCAACTGCCTACAGCAACAGGCACAACATGGTGGTGAACCGGGCCTCACATTGGTCAGGGGCGGATAATTTCTTCCTTAATTTGTGCACAGCCTGTCAAAGAGTGTAGAGGGTATATTATGT
Source organism: Pseudamia nigra (assembly GCA_029823295.1). Taxonomy (NCBI): domain Eukaryota; kingdom Metazoa; phylum Chordata; class Actinopteri; order Kurtiformes; family Apogonidae; genus Pseudamia; species Pseudamia nigra. The sequence continues at coordinate 8,011 of JAQQAE010001283.1, forward strand.
TGTCACCTGGAGTAATACAAGACTCTTGGAATTCTAAAAACAACATAGTGAAATTATAAAGTACCATTATTGATAAAAACATAGGCATTCCAGTGCAGTGCATTGCAGACTACTGAAATTCTTGCACTTAACATCTCTGTGACAAGCAGCATTGTTACTAGCCTGAAAGAGGACATAAATTATGACTGTCTGGAATTTTAGCTTGTGTGTGTTAAGAAATTTATCACAGCGCTCTACCAGAGCTCCTGTGTGTCCTTGTTCTGTTGACTGGCACTACAGACAGAGCAATGGTGTTACTCATCTGTGCCAGTGCGAAAGAAACGGAAAGAAACTGGTCTTGAACAGTCTTCCTCTGTCATTTCCTCATGGGTTTGTTGAGTGGGCGGTTGGAAGGAAGAATAACGTGGAGAGGCAAAAAAGAGGGAGGTGAATATTACGAGCTGGAAAGAAAGAACGAGCGCCTGCAATCAAACCCTAACTTTTTTTCATGTGCTGTACTCATTAAGAAACTATGTTGGGCTTACGGTCATCCAAGGTCAAGTTCCAGTACACTCACTGGAGTCCCACCCCGGAGATTGGTCAAGTAAAACAATAGAGAATTTCCACAAACACAAGTGAAATGTTTAGTTTTCTTTCAACTGCAAATAAACATCTAACCATAGTGTGTGATTTTAGTAGGTCTTTCGAGGCAATACACCCTGTCACTCCCTTCTCATCCATCAGTGCAGGGAATGGAATGCTTTAGCATGCCCACAACATGCTATCTGGAGTTGCTGAGAAACAGTGATTTGAGAGATATGATGACGCACAGTCAAAGTTAATATCCTTGTAAGTCACACCCATGCACTTGCAGGCAACCTGGACTTATTTATTACTGTAGCTGCCGTTTTTCAAGCTTCAAGGGCGTGAACCTGAATATTTACTTATAAGCCAATAAATTTCACTGCTGCTTTGCCAAACATCTGCAATAATAAACCAGCCTAAAACAAAACAAACACAACATGTAACTGTTGATGAACTGCATTCTGTACCTGCCTCTTATTAACTTTCTTATTCTTCAACTTCATTATGTTGCTACAAATGACAGATGGCATGCAGCATCTGTTACAAAAACTGTATTTAGAGTGAGGCGGCAAAAACATCAGGAAAGTGAAGACTGGAATGTAAATTTAGAACTGCATTCGACTTTGTTTTGGTCTTCTTTATCTAGAACAAGATTCTTAAGGATGGCACTCCAAACAATCCAATGTACTTTTCTGCTGTAAACAACTCTACATTACTCTGGTGTGGTCCCAGTGAAATATTGCGTATGAAGTATGAATATGCATCTTTGCACTATGTTTCCTATTCTACAGCCTAGAGAGTATTATGTCTATATTTACATTCTACTTCATGGTTGTCATTTAGAACTCCTCTCTTAACCTTTTTGCCTCCTAATCCATGAATGGCTGAGCATTTATTTCCAACAGCAGCTGCGGCAAAGAGAAACAAATCCTTTTTAAAGTTTAAATTGAGTTATATTTAACTTAACTTTGTCAACTTTAACAAACTACATAGCTTTGCTCAGACAAGAAGCAATTATGCTTCATTTCATCACATTTTCATCTATGACATAAACTGCTTGAAGTGCCAAACGGTTTCAACAGTGCTTCAGGGTCTTCAAAACTGTTTCAGATATGCAAAAATTTAACTAGAAGAAGAATAAACCCTGAGAGAGGAACTTAAAAAAGAGATCCTTCCTCCCTATATCAAGGGGAATAATAAGAGATATGATAGGGACCATGTTTTTTTTTCTTTTAATCTGCACTTTATATAGTCCAGGACCTTTGTTTTGCCATTGATTTGTAGGTGTTCTGAAACAACCTATACAGTATTAAAATCACAATTCTTTCAGTTTAAGTGCACTTTGAACACAATCCCTGGTCTCGTTTGCCATCTCATAAAAGCAAGAAAGGAAGATATTTAAGAGTTTTCTTCAGTTTTTCCATTTGTGCACAACTCCTGCCAAAGTCACAATAGTTTAATCAGCAGCAGGCCAAGTTGGCGTCAGTGGGCAGGCTTTGGTCTCATGCAGGACTGTGGTTTGGTTTAGGGCTATGTGGACGATGGAGTACAGAAAAGAGCCATTTATTTTGATGCACATTCTTTTTATATGCGTCACACATGCATATCCTATCTGTGTTTTTGAGGGAAGAGTAAAAGTGTGCTGAGGCTTGCCATGTCTCTCTTTTCAAATTCTTTAACATTTGTTACACTTTCTGAATCAAACTTCACTGAAGAAAGATGAACAGGGGCACTATTCTGTTTTGACACTAAGACAGATTGGTCACTGCTGCTTTCACCTTTTATCCCTCATTACACTGTGGCCTTTTTATTTGCCCATAATCAAATCTTATCTCTGACCAGAATGCCTTTGCTTGATTCACTTACATTTGGGCTTTAATTGCTGTCACACTGGTCTTGTTTACTGTTCATCAAATTGGTTGGATTTGGTAATCAATGTGATGGAGTGACTTAAGCTACTTTGATCAGTTTCCAGTGAGGTGTGACCTTTTAAATATCAAATGTGACAGTCAAAAAGCTCAGGTATGCGCCACAAGACATAGCAGAGGAGATAAGGCAACAGCAAAACAGACACTGAGTTTCAGACTGTGGCATGTCAACCAGATGCAAAAGTGGAGCCAACAAAAACAATAATAACACAGAGGATAAACAACTGTGCTGCTTCTCAGTGTTTGTTATAGAGTATTTTTAGTGTGCCTGATATCTGACTGAATGTGGTGTTCTTGTTTATTTGAGCAGAACTTGAAGCTTGGAGGTGTGGTGGACTAACGGCAGGAGGGTGGGCAGTCGGGCAGGGAGCAGGGTGGGCGGCACAGAATGTAGTTAGAGTCGGAGAGAAAGAGGACATTTCTTTAGAGTTAGTCACTGTGGGGAGCGGCTGGGCTCCCTTCCAGCTGGCCTGACGGCTCTATCAAGGAATGTGTGTGACTGGAGGCCTGGGTGGGGCTGTGCACTGTGCTGCGCCCTTTGCAAGCAAAGCAGAGAGGCAGTGCAAAGTGATGGGCCTCTTGGAGTGTGGCATGGCATTTCTACTCCGGCAAGGCATGTGTTTTCATTTGCATTTCACCCTGCCGGTGACCGCACTTAACCTAACCTATTTCTCGATACCTATGTCTGTGCTTTATATACAGTACATATGTGTTGCTTCATGACAGTACCAGGAGGGTGGGATGATCGATTACTTCTCTCTTAGTCGAATGAGGATGTAAACATTTCAAAAAAAAATTCCACAAGACTACATTTCTCGTTCTTGTCTTTTGTGACAAATCACATACTAGAGGATAGAAAAAAATAGGTTCTATCTTTTACAGTCAGACACATGCACCTGTACACCTGGGCTGGCCATCTAATTTTGTTTTGAGTGCCAATGAGCCATGCAGTTTTTTATCTCTCCTTATTATTAGATTGCTACTTAAAACTGCCTTTGGTATTCAGCTCAGCCTTTACCTGGACAACTCCGACATGCAGTTTGATTAATACTCCTATGTAACCAGAGTATGCGTTTCAAAGTGTACACAGCTGCGGTACACAAATAAAATGACAACAATGTAGTGACATGCTTTTGTTTCAGTTTCTTCTGTCAAAGTCAGCATGAATAAATAAGGCGAGACTGTATGTTTAAGAGCACATACTTTCTGTGCTCATCCTTTCACTTGCTCACTCTCACAGCCACATGACTATCTAGCAACAGTTTCAGATTCTGATAAACACAGTTGTTTGGTGTCATTTCCAACCAAATGAGCAGTTTAGTTTATTGAACATGGAGACCTGGGTAGGTGGAGGTTAATGATGGGGTTGAAAAGCCTGTCTTAGAAGAATCTTTTAGAGGAACATGTTCCCACTGGTCGATACCTGTGTGAACGCACACCAAGTCTGGTTCTGTTTGTATTGTGACTAACAAAGAGAAGGCTTTGTTTCACAATATGCTAGTGGGCTGAAGCAATAATTCTCCTAAGTCTCAACAGACTTTGAGCTAGTTACAGTGAGTAAGAGTAAGACTGACTTGGCATGTAAAATGACACTGAAGAATCTGTCTTATGCAACAATAGTTTTGGCATATGCGGCTGACGATATTTGGCTTGAAACAAACATGTTGCGGTTTTATTTTTTGTTGCTATAAACCCAAAGGATGAAAAGTGAAGGGACATGTACTCATGGGTGTGTCCTGCCTTAATGCTCATATTCAGCCATGAAACATGATCTTATGGTTAATAACTAAGCCTTTACACAACAGAGGATTTCACAAGTTTATCTTATATATTTTCTTCCAGAACTTGATTTTCTTCTTTTCACCCGTCACCATCTATCAAATAACAAGTCTGCTGGTGTGTAGAAGTCATGGCCCTCACAAACAGGTGGCCAGATTTATTGACTTTAAGGGTGCGATTTGCATAATTACTTGCTAGGGTCAATACTGCCACTGTTGGTTAACGATTAAAACTTTAGCGGGCAGCATTTGGTCATTAAAGTGGAAAGCCTTTGTTCCTCTGAGGCGTGGATCCAACAGTGACTCACATCAGATGACATGCGATTTTTTGCCGCACAGGACAGCGGGATGCTGCTTTTCTCAAATCTCACTCTAAATATGACAAATTCTTGAAATGAGGGTTACTGTTTTGTGGACAATTTGTATCTTACGATGTCAACTCAAATCTTATTTTGTTTTTTTTTTTCAGCAGAAGCCAAGAGCTAAAGCATCAGAGTGAAGCCCTTGGCCTTGCTTGAGCAATCCGAGGTAGGCGTCCTTGGTCGTTCATGTCACACACATTGTTTTATATCAACATGTTTTTTGTAACAACAGTACAAATTGCAGAATTTCATTTTCACCCACTGTGCTCCTGCCTTTCACCCATTTGCTACGTAGCTAATTTGTGTTCATTTCTTTTTAAATACTTAATCTTTTTTCGTCATTTTTCTGATTATTTTGTTTGTTAGATTTTTTGTTCACATTTTAAATTCTTTGTTCATTTTCTTGATTGTTTTGTTCATTTTGTGGATTGCACCATTCATTTTTCACTCACTTTGTACATTATTCTTCACATTCTGAATTTTTTGTTCATATTCTCGATTATTTGGTTCATTTTTCTGTATTTTCTTGGATAATTGTTTCATTTTCTTGATGGCATTGTTCATTTTGTGGATTGCTCCGTCCATTTTTCATTCATTTTGTGAGTTATTGTATATATTCTTGAACTTTTGTGTATTTGAATGATTATTTTGTTCATCCTTTCTTTGTTTCTTTGTGTCCATTTTCTTAGTTTTTGGGTTATTTTGTCAATTTTCTTTATTTTCTTGCTTGTTTTGTTTCATTTTCTTGATTATTTTGTTCATTTATTGCTTATTTTGTTCCATTTCTTACATTTTTTAAATCATTTTGTCCACTTTGTTTATTTTTTGATTATTTTGTTCATTTTCTATGCATTGCTCTGTTCATTTTTCATTTGTTTTATGAAATATTGAACATATTTTATTTTTTGTGTTATTTTGTTGTTCATCTTTTGTCTATTTTCTTTATTTTTAATTATTTTGTTCATCCTTTCTTTATTCTCCTGCTTATTTTGTCCACTTTCTTTCTTTGTACTTTGAGTACTTTGTTCATTGTTTTGTTCTTTGGTGGATGGTATTGTTCATGTTTCATTTGGTTTGTAAATCATTGTATATTTTTACATTTTTTTTTTTGTTGATTTGCTTTATGATTGTGTTCATTTTAAATTTTTTTAAATGACTATTTTGTTATTTTTCATTTTTTATTGGATATTTTTTTTCATTTTTTTTGAAATTTTGAAATCATTTTTTGATATTTTTTTGATATTTTCAAATGCTTAAGCATTTTATTGATTATGTTATTAAACTTTTGTTTATTTTGTATATTTTCTTTGTTCTTTGGTTATTTTGTTCATTTTCTTGATTAATTGTCGAATTTATTTAACTTTTTTATCATTTTGTCCATTTTATTTATGTTTTGATTATTTTGTTCATTTTCTGTGTATTGCTTTGTTCATCCTGCATTTGTTTTGTGAATTATTGAACACCTTTTTAATTTTTTTTTCATTTTCTTGATTATGTTGTCTAGTTGTCCATTTTCTTTATTTTTAATTATTTCGTTCATCCTTTCATTTGAGTACCTGGTTCATTGTTTTGTTCTTTTGGTGGATGGTTTAGTTTGTGTTTCATTTGCTTTGTAAAAGATTGTTATTATTGTTATTATTATTTTGTATATTGTTATCATTTTTAATGGATATTTTGTTATTTTTCATAATCTATTTTATTGATTTGTTCATTGTGTAGATTATTTTGCTAATATTTGTTTATTTTTATTTTACCATTTTGTTAATTTTCTTGGTTATTTAACTCATTATGGTTGCTGCTTATTTCATTTATTTTTATTTGGGTCACTAAAGTTCAGTCTTTATTGTGAATCTAGTTTTATTTTACATTTGAAGATGTTAAAATATGTTCATTTATTTACAGTAAAAATACGGATATTGCCTCATTTTATAATGAATCTTTCTAAGTTTGGGTCAGAGGCGACGTCATAGTCATCATTTGGCTTTGCTCTGTAACCATTTAATCAGTGTCACTTAAGAAAACCAATCTCGTATGCGACCAAACTCAATCCACTGCTGAACGTTTGTTGTAAAGCCTCCTTTGTACCTATTAAGTCATAACAGTGTCATTGAGCTGTGAAAGGTCTGCCTTGTGGAAACCTGACACTCGCAGCTTCTGCTCCTCTTCGCAGCCGTCCTTCCTCCCCCACCGAGACCACCTGTTCTGCTTCAACCCCTTTCCCCTTCTTATGAAACAGGCCTATCAAAAACCTGCCAAGCTCACACTGATTTAACCGTTTGTCGTTGGCAGCTGTGGACAATTTGTTCTCTTGTACTGGACAGAAAGTTAGTAGAATATTGCAAAATATATTCTGCTACTGTGGGCCAGAGATGACTTATATGTGAGGTGTAACCAGAAATTTTTTGTGGTTAATAGAAGTTTTTTTTTTTTTAATCTAGCATCCTCATGTCCTCCAACGAGGTGCCGTCTTGCTCAAGGCACTTTACAAGCCATAATAAAATCAGCTATCATCTCCTTTTAGACTCATTGTCTGACCTCCTCTCCTACAAGGCTTTTTGTAAATGTCACATTTTACATCCTTCAGAGATACTCCTAGTGACGCAGCAAATCAAATTTAAAAACATGTGACTTCAAGAATGGCCTAGGCATGTTAGAACAAATAAAAAACAAAAAACAGGAGGGCTGGTTGTTTGGTGTGTTTTATCCACACATATGAGTGCACTTAGTTAGCATCTGTCTATAACACAACCAATATCAAATTATATCACATTCATTTAATTGGTTGACTTTCAGTTGAATTTCTATACTACTCAGCTGAAATTCATTTAAGGGTATGTGTAGCTTTAAAGGACACATATTATGCACCTATGATGTGTATGTCCAAAAACTCCTGCTTTTCAAACAGGCTGTTTGAGTGTGTGTTGCTTTAAATGCAACTGAGCTGCTCCTGACCGCAACCTTCCCTGTCTGTGCCATAGATACCATCACGTAAACTTTCTAGCACTGTGTTCCAGGATGTGAGATTGATTTGAGTGGTTCTGGTGATCCTGGATTGCTGACTAAGGGCAGTGACTGCATAGCTGTGACATCACAGATATCTAGAAATGGTTTGTTTCTGGATCAATTATCTGAAAAGGAGCTGTGTTTTTTCTTCCTTTGAGTGAGAATGAGCACTCTGACCTATTTGAATGCTAGGAAAAGACAAGAGATCTTATTCTTCACATTATGTCTCCTTTGAAGGTGCTTTCTATACTAGCAAACTAGCTAGTATCCGATTGTTGATGGCAGATGGATGTAAATGATTAAACAAGTGACCTGCCAGTGAACACGGCTTATAACCTCACAGTTGTGAAGCTAGTATGTCTGTTTGTTTCTTACCTGTGCAAGATGTTGAAGGAATCTGAAATGCAGGCTCTCGCCTCGGCCATCCTGTGGTTAGATAAGCTACCGTTGCTATCTCCGTAGGGGCTACCTCTAAGACTATTTTGTAGGTTTTTCTTCAGCTTCTAGACTGTGCAGAGGAAAAAGCCTACAAGATAACAATAACTTGGATGACTGAGAATTTTCACAAATATACCGTTAAGACTGTTTTCAACTCTGTGAGTGCATGAGCTTCAACACCTCTGAGGTTTAAGCTGTGTTGACTGGAAGGTTGCCTGTCCAAACACTGCATACAGTGGACTGCCACGATCGATTGGCTACTAGCTAGTTTGCCAACATTGTACACAGCACCTTTAAAGGTAGGATTCTTGTAGAGTGGTGCCCCGGCTAATGAATTTAATCCGTTCCGGCATCATGTACATTGGGTGAATCATTCATTAACCAAAGTGAGTTTTTCCATAGGAATACATGTAAAACCAATTAATCCATTCTGGACCCATGAAAACTCCCATACAAAGTATGTATTACACACCTGTATGTGCATATTTTTTGATTTGTAAAGATACTTACCGGAGGAGGATGAGACGGAGACAGCCATTTTTCTTAGGTCCCATGATGAAAAACACAAAATGAAGCAGTATTTTAGGTTAAAAAAGTGAAAAAATTAGGGGAAAAAATAGGTGGAAAAATTCGTAACCCAAATTACAAAATTCGTAACCTGAAAATTTTGCGGGTTATGAAATTTGCAACCCGAATTTTTTACCTTAGCCAGGACACAATTTTGGCTGATTTCTTTTTCGTTGCCCGAAAATTTTGTTGGTAGAAGCGTTCAGTACCAGGGGTTCCACTGTACTTGAGATGACGAGAGATAGGCAAGCATTCCTTTAAAAATTCTGGATGACAAGTTTATTTATTTTACAATTCTGGTTTCTTTTCACTGCTTCACTGTAAATGCATCATCAAACATTACACCCAGTAATTTTTAACCATTCCCTTTTCACACTTGCTATCTTGCTCACTTTCATTTTTGTCTTTTTCATTTTAGTTTCCTCATCTCTGCATCTCCTTCCCGCTCTCAGAGTTCCTTCCTTCCCTCCCTCCGTTGAGCCTCAGCTCCTCCCTTCAGTTTGCTGCCAGAAAAATGTCAAAGCTGTGAGAACGAGGCCAGCCTAAATAGTTTACTCTTAATCATGCAGAACTTTAAGGCACAAATGTGGAAGAGGGGCGTTTTAAATATATGAAAACAAACATGTATGGAGAAAAAAATGGAGGAAAAGGAAGAACATAAGAGTGTTGTGTCCTGAGATTACAGTATCTTTTTTCTCCATTGCTCCTGGGGAACACACAGATGAACACTGAGCCTACCCCATTTAGCCTTTCTTAGATATACTGAATCTAGCCAAAAGCAATATATGAGAATTAAAATACATTATTTTTACTGCCCCCTCCTTGAAACACATAGAATTCCACCCAATGTTGATAAGCCTTGATGAGCATGTGAAACGTTGGCCAGCTATATTTGTCATTTTCCAGTCAGTGAAGTATGAGGGCGGTCAATGCATTAACACAGATGCTTTTGGTTCAGCGTAGATGCTCTCAGGCTGGGATCAGGAGGAAGCAGGGTCTGGTTAAGAAGCTATATTTGGCAGTGCTAGTTGACCTGACTGGAATTTAATCTACCCTAGTTATTTGACTAAGTCTTGGTCTTTAAGATCACAAATTGATTTCTGTCCAAATCCTACTTTTGAGTGAAATTTGTTACCTCCAATGTAGCAGATACTAGAAGTCTTAAGGGTTTGATAGATCTGCATTACAGTCAAGTCAGTTTAAAAACACAGTAAGGTCGAAGGGGGAAGGGGTTAGCAGTGTGTGAGTCTTGTCTTGTTCTTGCATAAATGCTATGCCTGTCTGTGGTATTATCTCTTTCTTGAGAACATCCAAAAGCCTATTTTAGAGAGAGAACTTAATATCACCTCAAAGCATTGCATACATTTTCCAGTGTACCCAATTACCAAAACAGGTCTGTTTTCACGCGTGTGAATTTGTGTATTTTTTGTTATGTTCGTTTGGGGCATGGGGTCCCAGCACACTGGAGAGGCCAGTGTTAAAATCAAATGGGATTTAAAATTTTGTTCTTTTATTTGATTTTTTGACATTTCACACTATAATTCTGGTGCCAATTTGCTGTTTCTGAACAAACGTCTGTTCTATGCTATTTAAATAAGTTGATATTATGCACATGTTCAGACAGTGATAGTAAAAACACGTGTTCAAAGAAAAAATGCAATTGATAGACAATATTGCTTGGCAGATAATCAAATTGATATGATCGTAATATCAGTGTATGTAATAATTGCAAAAGGCTACAATTTAAAATGTAGATTTAAGGTGACATGATTTCAGAAATTGGAAAGAAATACATCCTCAGTTAAATGATAAATGGCAAAAAAGGAAAATAATGTGTAAAACGTGTAATTTCCCCTAATAATTGCAAAATGATCCTTTCACCAAAACTATTACAGCTCGAAGGACCAAGTTTAATATGTGATACATTAGACTCCAGGACACCTTTTGTTCATCAAATGTCTTGACTTTGACCTTGAAGATCAGTAGGTTCTGAAATTATTGCACTTTGATCTATATACAATTTTAGCTACGTATGTTGCGAGACTGAAAATGTCACATACCCCTGGGTTATTGACTATGCTGATTCCACATTGCTGTGACCTGCAAAGGAAAGGTCATGGCCAATTTCAAGGTCATACGTATGTCTGCCTGAACATTCAACTCTGTATCTATAAAGGCTCTGCGCTATCCAAACTTGGGACACGGCTAGTCAGGATAGGGGGAAAGGTTACTATGGCAACCATCTACCTGGTATGTTAATTCAGTCATAGCGTAAATAATTGCAAAAACCTATTCTGAGCTACATTACTAAACTACTACAGATACGGGCAATTATTTTTTTTAATATGTGTAACTATATAGTGAGGTTGTAACCCCCCTGGTCAAAAGGTCAAGGTCACAGTCAATTTCGAAACTGGGGATTTTCCCTTTCACTGTTTCTTGTTCAGAATGATATGTAGAGACATTTTGGCAATAGTGACAGATGGCCGTTGTGTGATACGTATTATGGACCCTTTAGCTTTTACTATCTTTGACTTGTGTTCCTCTCATTCCCACAAGTTTGTTATCTTGCACAACAGGGTAGCAGCTTCACTGAATGGCTTGCTGACAGAATAATTTTATTGTAAGGGTTGCAAAGTAGAATTTACAATTTACCTCTTTTTTCACATCATGAAAAAGTGACTTGTAGTATTTTCAGTATGTACACTTATAAAATTGCATTGAAGACCATATTTTCCCTGGGAGCTGCTTTACCTACAGTATATCACACATACCTTTGTCTCAACACCAACAACGTGCTGCTGTGGCTTAATTGTTACTTCCAACTGTACAAGCACAGTTTTCTGCTGATACTGACATCAATGTGTGTTCATTCCATTTTGAACTGAATTTATAAGAAAATCTTAGGGTCATGTGTTTTTTGTTCATTTGAACAGAGTGACAAGAAAAAGAAAGATACTGAAAGGTGGTACATTTTCATGTTTGAACTTCAGACCTAGTTCAACAAAAATATCAATGTCAGTTCAGTATGATGCTGGTATGATGTTAATGTGAGCATCAGCTGATATTTTCTCTATTTTTGCATTAAGCTGTTTTTCTCAAATGTGAAAAATAGGCAGCTGCCGATTCTGTAAATGACACTGCTGCAGCAGAAATTGAACTGCTTCACACAAATTGTTTGCACAACCAGAGTAGTGGCTCTAATCCGTTAATATGAGCATCCAAATAAAAGTTGACATGTAATGAAACTACCACATGCAGGTGAGGAAGACAGTATGCTGCAGGTGTTAACAGACACAAAGACACATGAAGACAAACAGACAGAACCCAAAGTTATTGATTTTTTGCAGCAAGTACAGTTTAAAATTCTGCTTGCCCAAAGATGATTTTTATGTGACCCTTTATACAACTACATGACTTTATGAAGAATTACTTTACAATTATCGTGGGAAACGTTGCAGCTTTGTTTACTAGTTACATAAAACACCAAGGATGAGGACAATTGAGGTTTTGATGATCTATATGTAATATATACACTATTTGATGCTGAAGCATACTATATTGAATACATGTTGTGTGATCCATGTACTTTATGGGAATATTTTATGGCTGCAAACCATAGCTGCAAACTGAAGAATGTTCTGTCTTTTGTTTTGGAAAACAATGCTACATTTGTTAGCAAATCAAAAGGTATTTTTAAAACATGTCTTTGTTCGTACAATTATGTCACCAAATGCATTTCCAGGCATATTACCTGCTCTGAGCTGTCGAATCAGAGTTTAGATGTCACTCTCTCACGCAATATCCAAAAGTACACAGCTACAGAGTCATGATGATAACTACCAGACGCATTTTGTCCCATGTGCTCCTTTAGTATCTTTCAGAATAAAAGTGGGACCTAAAGAGTCCTGTTATAGAAAAACCTTAAACTTTAAGTGGAAGTGTTAGCATTAACAGCATCATTCAACTGGCAGTATCCATGTGACTGTACAGGTCTAAATGTGAATTTTGTCAGTGTTTCATAAAGACTGACGTATCTATTTGTGGGTTTTAATGCAATCTTACACGCACAGACATATAGGCAGAGGCAGGGTAACCCCAATACTGTGTTTGCTCTTGCTGTGCAGGGCAATGAAAAGACTAGGATTGAGCTCTGTTCTCATCTAGGCTTTATGAGTTGTTATACACACTCTGAAAACTTAGATGACCTGCCCTCACCTTAAAAAATATCAAGAGAACTGACATAGATTGACCCAACACACACAAATACAATGGTATGAGGTGTTGGTAGTGGTAGTTGGTGTCAACAGCATCCAATAAGTAGTCAGTTTAGGCTGACAGAAATAAATACTGCACATATTAATCTTAAGAGATTTAATGCATGTGTGTGCATGAAGAGTTTTGTAAAGAGTGTGTCATAATATGTTGGTGCATGTATTATGGTGCAATTCTGCGCTTCCCTGTGTTTAATCAAACAAGGCAGATCGAATCATCATTGTATGTACTGACACTGGAGCAGAGGTGTGGATGTAGGACTGGACTGCTTTCCTGAGGGCAGGGTGTGGTTTCACTCCAAAACTTCCAAAACACAGGGTGACTATAGAAAAGGAAATGAGCCGGTGGTTAGGTATTGGAGTGGCTGTGATATCTGAAAGGGTTTTAACTCCACCTAGTGTTTAACATTGGACCATACATTCCTGACTCACTGATAAACCCTGGTTATCGCAGGCAAATGTACAACTTTGTCTTTGTAAAAACAGTACATCTGGAATAAAATACTTTGTGAGAGTAACATAATTCAACATTGCAATTTGTCCTGATGAGTGTCATTATCTTTTTTTCCTAATGCAGGAAAACCAAGGCAGAATTTACATCACACCTAAAGTAAAGGAAAGAAAGACAAGGTATTTTATAGAGTGAAATTCATAGATAGCTGTGTATACATATTTTGTATTTCATATTGTATTGTCACATGCAAAATCAAACTTTTGGTTCATTCTCATTTTTCTCATGGTTGGATTTGCAGATGGCTGAAGAGGAAGAAACCAGGGAGGTGCTGTTTCCAGACTGGGAAGGTCCTGACAAAACTGGCTTAACGATTGAACAGACAAATGAAGGAGAGATCTTTGTTAAGGAGGTCAAAGGAGAATCGCCTGCAGCACGGTCTGGAAAAGTATATGAAGGTTAAAAAAAATATTCCCTCAATGCCTCATCAAGTATAACGTAAGATTTGTCTAACCTACATGCCAAGTACTGTTCTTATTAAATTTGTTTTCTCCCTTCTTAACTCATAGGTGACCAAATTGTTGGTGCCACAATCTACTTTGATAACATGAGCTCAGATGAGACAGCTGAGCTACTTAAGACACTGAACCGCCACAAGGTTGGATTGAAACTACAAAACAAAGGGGACAAATCCCCTTGTATTTCACCTTTGAGCACACCATGCCGTTCACCAATGGGTACCCTGACATGGGAGGGCAAAACCCGGTATGGCGGTTCCAGTCCAGACATTATCCTTGTAAGTTACATCTAAAAGACACATGATCACCAGTTTTCTTAAAAAGTAGCTACTTTGTAAAAGGAGAGAAAAAATAAAAATGTCCATATTTTACTCTATTTTGTCCTTTTCTATAGAGTGGGGATGATGAGGACTATAGGAGGATATACACAAAAAAGATTAAACCAAGACTGAAGTCCGAGGACTTAGCAGAAGGAGTCGATGTGCGGACAGAGCGGCATAGCAGTACAAGCAGCGATGGCAGTACAATTACCACCATCACCCGCCGCATTACTACCTACACTGTGGATATGCCCCATGGCATAAGTGAGCAACTTGAACTTTCAAGCCCAGAACACAAAGGGCTAAGATGTGAAACTGAGGATGGTTCTCCTCAAATCACCATCTCACATGGCAGCCCTGCAGGTAAAGTGGGAGGAGAGGAGGGAGTTTTTGAAGTAAGAAATGTCTCTTACACTGGACCACAAGTTAGTTCTGCAGAGGCACGCTGGGGCAGTACAGGAGTTTACACCACCACCACAATTATAAAAGAGGGAGACAAAGAAATAGGTAAAGGTCTCCAGTTTAAAGGACCTACCTTTCAACTAACAGGAAGTAAAGAGCAGGGAGACTTTGAAATCTTGAGAGGGAGTGGAGAGCAAGGAGGTATTCAGATATCACAAACAAGCATGACACTAAGAGATAGCATAAACACTGGTAGTAGGCATGTTACAATAGGAGGAATGGGTAGTGCAAATGTAATTCCAACTGATGAGAATGGAGGAACAGTAAATCTGTCCTTACCTGGAGAAGACTTTCAGATTTTGACAACTGATAAAACACAGGAAGGAAGTGTCGACAGCAGTCGAGATGACAGGACAAATGTAAAGGTGACTGAAATTACTATTGGTAACCAGCAGACGAAAGGATCAACCGTTACTGATGTTCCAAAAGTCACACTTAGTAGTGGTTCGACAGAAAATGATACTGAATTGAAAGGTGGCAGAATACAAGGTGGTTCAATACTAACATTAGGCAATGTTACCTCAGAACATTCCTCAGTGTCAGGTGTTGATGTTGACATTAAAGGCTCAAGTATATTTGGAATGAAAGGAACTAAGAAAGATGAAGCTACTGTTGAAGTGAAACTGAGCAGTGTTGCAGAAAAGTCAGTACCAGTGGCACACAAAGAAGAGTCAAAACCAGACATTGATGTTACTGTACCAAAAACAGATGTGTTAATAAAGAGTTCCAGGGTAAACTTGAGTGGTCCAGAAACAAATATTGAAGAGAAAGAAGAAGGTATCGCCATCCCTCAGATAAAGACACCATCGGTTGAGGTTAAGGGACAAAATGTTGGTCAAAGTAGTCGAGTTGCGTTTGAAACACCAAAGGTTAATGTTGAAATGTATCAAGGTGGATTTGAATTACCTAAAGACAAACTGCCTTCATTTGGCATTACAGGTCATTCTGGTGAGGCTCCAGGAGTTGCCAAAGTACCTGAAACAACAGAAATAAAGGCTCCTGGTGCACAATATGAAAGGAAAAATATAGTCTCAACAATATCAGGACCAAAGATTCCAGGGATGGACATCAAAATGAAAGGTCCCACAGTGGAGGGGGATGCAAAGGTGTCAGCTCTACTGATTGAGGGCAGAATGAAAGCTCCAAATGTGGAAATTCAAGCATCTGATGTTGACAAACATAGCGAGGAACCAAGACTAAAAATGCCTGGGTTTGAAATATCTTCCTCTGGTTTTAAAGGCCCAGATGCTGAAGTCCCCAAACTTAATACTGATGTTAAATCACCCAAGATAGGCACTGAGGTACCTGATGGAAAACAGAAAGGAAATAAAGTAAAAATACATTCAGGACAAAAGTTATCAAAGGCAGATGTTGATTTTGGACTTAAATATCCACAAGTCCAAGGTGGCGTTGATGTATCTGCTGCAAAATTAGAGGGAGAAATCAAAATTCCGGATTTTAACATCAAAGGCCCAACAGTTGACACTGAAGAGCAAAAGGATGGATCTGAAATGGCAAAAATTAAAATGCCATATGTTGAAATTAAGGGTTCAAAACTGCAAAGTCCTGATGTCAATCTTCCAAAAGTTGAACTTGATGTCAAAGCTCCTCAAGTTGATGTCAAGTCTCCAGTACTAAATGTCCCTGAAGAAAAACTGAAAGGACCCAAAATTGACATTTCATCTACAGAAGCACCAGAGATGGCACATACTGACATCATGCACAAAGATGCAAAGGTGGAAATAAATGTGGATAGTTCAGTTCCAAAGATGAAAAGCAATATAAAACGTCCTGAAGTGGAAATTGAAAAAACAGATGTTGACAATGAAAGCCTTAAAGATGGGTTCAAAATGCCTTCATTTAAAATAAAAAAAATTGGACTGAAAAGTCCAAAGGTGGAACCACAAGATGTTTACGGTGACAGTGCAAAAGATGTCAAAATACCTACTGTTGACATCAAAGGTCCAACATTTGACAGTGAAAAACAAAAGCATGGATTTAACATGCCTACAAATGAAATGCCATCCCTTCAATTTAAAGGTCCAACAGTGGAAAGTCCAGAAGTCAATGTCAATCTTAAAAAAGTTGAACTTGATATAAAACCACCTAAAGTTGATGTCAAGTCCCCAAAAGCAGATATTGAAGTCAATGAAGGAAAACTCAAAGGACCAACATTTACTGTCCCATCTATGAAGGGACCAAAAATGCCAGGTATTGACATTAAAGTCAAAGGTCCAAATGTGGAAGGAGATGTGGATGTTTCACTTCCAAAGGTCGAAGGAAATATCAAAAGTCCAAAAGTCAATGTTGAAGGGCAAAATGTTGACATTGACAGCCAAAATACTGAATTTAAATTGCCAAAGGTTAACATACCTGTAAAAACTGAAAAATTGGATGGTGTACATGTTGCACCTGATATCGAAGTTAAGCTACCTGAAATTGACATTGAAGGACCTGATGGAAAACTCAAAGGTACCAAAGTAAAGATGCCAACCATTTCAGGACCAAAGATTTCTATGCCAGACATCAATGCCAATGGTAAAGGTCCCAAAGTCAAAGGCGATGTTCATGCATCTCTACCAAAAATAGGAGTTGTGAAAATACCTGACATTGACCTCAAAGGCCCAACAGCTCATGTTGAAGGGAAAAAGCATGGATCTGACATGCCTAAAAGTCAAATGCCATCACTTGAATTTAAGGGTCCAAAAGTGGAAAGACCAGATGTCGATGTTAATCTTCCAAAAGGTGAACTTG
Organism: Pseudamia nigra; assembly: GCA_029823295.1. NCBI lineage: Eukaryota > Metazoa > Chordata > Actinopteri > Kurtiformes > Apogonidae > Pseudamia > Pseudamia nigra. The sequence continues at coordinate 25,430 of JAQQAE010001283.1, forward strand.
ATGTGAAAACACCTGAAGTCGACATCAAGTCCCCAGAGGTAGATATTGATGTCCTTGAAGCAAAACTCAAAGGATCCAAATATACCATGCCATCTATAAAACCCACAAAGATGCCAGACACTGAAGTTATACTCAAAGGTCCTGAGGTGAAAGGAGATGTGGATTTTTCAGTTCCAAATATCAAAGGAGATATCAAAAGTCCAGAAGTCAGTTTTGAAGGGCCAGATGTTGACATTGGCAGCCAAAAACCCAGCTTTAAAATGCCAAAGGATAAGATGCCAAAATTTGATGTCACAATGGAAAAATTTGAGGCTCCAGATGTCAACATCAATCTTCCAAAAGGTGAACTTGATGTGAAAGCACCTAAAGTTGGCATCAAGACCCCAGAAGTAGATGTTGAATTGCCTGAAGCGACACTCAAAGGTTCCAAGTTCACCATGCCATCTATTAAAGCCCCAAAGATGCCAGACATCGACATGAAGCTCAAAGATCCAAAGTTGGAAGGTGATGTGAATGTTTCAGTTCCAAAGATCGAAGGAGATATCAAAAGTCCAGAATTCAGTACTGAAGGGCCAGATGTTGACACTGGCAGCCAAGAACCCCGCATTAAAATGCCAAAGTTGAAGGTACCAAAATTTGGTTTCAAAACTGAAAGATCGGAGGGTCCAGATGTTGACATTAATGTTCCAAAGGCTGACATTGATGTGAATGTGCCTGCAATTGATGTTAAAG
>JAQQAE010001284.1:0-26158 GCA_029823295.1 Pseudamia nigra
CTTGTTGCCAGCTGAAACATAATCACCCATGCAGAAATTATCCAATGGGAGCCTCGTACCTATTTGCTTAGTTAAATACAGGTAGTGACCTCCTTTTTTGGCCAGGCAGTGTATATTGTGTTCAAACAGCTATTTTGTTCATTTATGTTTACTTCCTTGATTTCGGTGTTGATGTTGTTAATTTGTGTTCAGTTTTGTTGGCTATTTTGTTCATTTTTTACTTTGATTTTTGCTAGTATTGTTGCAGTATTCATTCCCTATAACTCATTTTATTGCATACATTGTTTTGTTTTCACCTTTTGATGCTTCTTTAGATCATTTTTTTTTAAATTGCTTTATTTGGCTTGTTTTGCTGCTTATTTTGTGGTTTTGGATTAAATTTCTCAATCATACTGGTTTGTTGTAAATTGATTTTTTCTTCTTTTTGCTTATTGTGTTCATTTGTGCTTATGTTAATATTATGAATTAACTAGACTTTTGTTCAGTATTTTGATGATTTTGTTAACTTTGTTAATTTTTATAATCATGTTTTTAAATTGGTGCTCATTTTGCTACTTAGTTCATTCATTTCTATAATTTTGTATTTGATTATTATCATTTTTCAATTTAAATTGATTACTTTTCACTCTTACTCAATGAGGTATGGTCAAATGTAACTAGAGTAGAAGCACATTTATTCAACCACAAATGTAACTGAGTAAAAGTAAAAAGTATTCAACAAAACAACCTAAGTCAGATGTATATTTTTGGAAAAACTTCTCAAGTACGTACATCCAAATGAGTAAAATTATGTAAATACTGTACTACCCACCTCTGGTGATGTTGGGTGAGAACATGCCTAGGGGAGGATGTCAACGTTCTCTTTCTCAGTGTGTGTGAGCACTGTGCTGCTACAGCATTGGTTTTGCAGAAGGTGTGGCATGATGGGAAGAGTGTCACTTTCACTTTTCACCATTTGCGTTTATCATGGAATGTTCAATCTTGTCACATGGTTACGGTATATGGAATATTGTCACACTTCAGTGATCATAAGACCATCAGCAAACGCCAACATAGAACTTACATTGCATTTGTGGTTCAGTATGTGTGTGTGTCAGTGTGCTCACCTGTATTTGGGTGGACTGTGTGCACCACTCTGGATCTGGTCCCTGGCTGCTTCTGCTCTGTATGCATTACATCTCACCTGCAGAACACAGGATACAGGATGGACTCTGACTATGTGCCATGAGACCTTGACCCCTTTTCCTGCTTCCTTACGTATCACAATAACACAAAACTATCAACCTATGTTTTATGGGGCTGATATCTTTTTAAAAATAATAATTTAGAAACTTTATATGCATTTTAATCTACTTGATCAAAACAGGTGTGAATTAAGCCCTCAATGTTTCTGACCATAAAATAGATTTTTGTCTGCTCAAATTGCTTTTCTTCTCTCAAAATAAGATAAGTTCTCGATAAGTTCTCTCCTCTGACAAGGGGCGCTAATATAACACCATGAATGAAGGCCACAATGGCTGAAACATGTTGGCGCGATTTAACAGACATACAGGTATGAGTATACTAAGTTAGCAAGGTCCTACACAGTGTAGCAAATTAGATTTATTATGCAGTTGCAGGGTGTTTACAGCCAGAGGCATCCAGCATTAACGTGCATTACCGTCACCTACTGTGGGCCAGTGTTAACATCCCTTTGACCAAAAACCTGGAACAGACTACACAAGCACTGGCTCAGATAATTGCCTTTTGCACTTTTTTTAGTAGGTGCATGTGCAAATATTGGCCACGGAACATGTTAAATATGAAAGAGCAAGAGAGTACCAACATGCATGAAGCGCTACAAAGGCTTTGGAAAAGTGGCAATATCTGAGAGAAAGTGCATTGAGTTTGAAACAATGTTATAAAAGAGAGAAACCTCAGTTGTTGAAGCAGCTTTTCAGGGATCAAAGCTAAAGCAGCTTCAGGTTTAGTTTGATTGATTTGAATATCCCATGCTTAGTTTAGCTCAAAATGGTGGTAAAGAGCCAAAACACCCAGTGAGGCCTAAGTACACAACTGAAGATGTGATGCATGGGCGGAAACTTCACCAAATGGTCATTAACAAAACAAGTGAAGTGAGATGATGCAACCCCACTCAAGGCAAGTACTGCACTTAATCAACTGGGAAAGCAACAGCTAGTCTATTAAACAATCTGACAAAAAATGAAATTACGGCTCAAAGATCATTGTCAGAAAAAGTGAATTTATTTACATCCTTAAGGAGAAGAAAAGCAGTCAAAGCATGCAAGTCCTAACATCCTAACATTTAGTAGTGGATAAAAACATGCACACATTTGTGTTATTTAGCAAATATCCTCAATATTTAGTTTCAGTCCATTTAGATGGAAACCTGATTGGTAATTCCTACAGAAGTGCACAGCTGTTACAGGCTGGTGAATACGTACATGTGCATAGCTCAGGAAGAACAGCTGGTTGTTGTTTAGTCCAACTCCAGGCAGGAGAGGCTCCTCCACACCACCTCTGTTTTCATCCACCCACCGTCTGTACGCCTACACACACACACACACACACACACACACAGAAAACCAAGCTGCTCACCTGGCCCTCATATAGATGCTATCATCTTCTTTTTTTACACACAGAATATTTTGTTGTTGTTCTTGAACAAGGGCCTTGTGTTGTTCTTATTGGCAGACTTGCAAAGTTGAATTATACAACATATTAAAATTAAATACTGTACACAAGTTAAACTTGTGCATCGTTCATAAGAAGAAATATGCACTAAACAAACTATTTTTGCTATTTTTAAACATTAAAAGTTCTTTTCAGTGGTAGAATGGGGTCACGTAGCTTCGAAGTTCATTACCAATGGGACCTGGAATTAGATTTTGACATAAAGCTACTATCAGCGTGTTTCCAATTTTCATGAAATATTAGTAGTTTTTCATGGAGATGGGGCTAACTGTAGTTTGAATATGATGAGTTCTAAGTTCTGTTGTTTTAAATTCCCACATCTTAATATTTAAGGCTATATAGCTGTATGTTTACATGTGTCTATTAAAGAATTCCGTAACAGTGTTGACAAAATAATTTAATTTATCCTTGGCTTTCCAAGAGCATCTTTTCAACTCTGTCCCACATGTTCATGGTGAGATGTCAACCTGCCCATTTTTCATCAGAAAAGGCTCTGACAGGTTGAACAGCAGACCATTCCCAAGGTGACCAAGAATCACATTCTACTACAAACACAGAAAAATGACCTTTTTATGGACAATTTTCAAAAATAAAAAAAGTCCAGAATATTGATTAGTTGCTTCTGTGGGTGGGGCTAATTTTATCTTATACATAACTTGTGATGTAGAATCCTACCAGCTCATGGGGATGGGGGTTATGCATTTAAGCTTGAGTACGATTAGGTATGATTTGTGATGTCACAAATCACAATTCAAAACAGCTTGTTTGTCCTGTTGTCCATTTTGTTGTGGGGACTTTTCAAGACAGGTAGTACTGAGCATGTTTGGATTCTGACATGTTTTATTTTACGCCATGTATTATATAAACCTCAAAATCCAAAAAAGACGAATTTCACAGTATGCAACTTTTAAAACCTTTAAGATTTTAAACTTGCTTTTAAGACCACAACTGGAGCAATTTGAGACTCATTTCATATTCAGTGCATGAATCACAATCTGGTGATGCTGACATCTTTGTCGCATTGACAATGGCTGGTCATGAGCCTTAGCTTTGTCATAGACCCAGCCAACATTTTTCATTGGCTGTTTGATGTGCAGTTCTATACCATTGACATGCTCTATATTTTTGTTTAAAGGCAGATAATATACTGTGATATATTAAGACACCATAGATAGAGGTACAGATGATCACAATGAAAGACATAAAGTCTAAAGAGCAAAAGACTGATGGGTAATGAAAAACATCATACTCTGAAAGCTTCTCGTATGCCTCCGTTGTCTGCTATGTTTTCTGCCAGAGTCCTCTTACCCCGAACCTGCAAAGGAACATATCACATTTATTGGTAAGATTATTGCAGCCCGCATATCTATCTTCAACCTCCGTTTCTTACATTTAGCCCTGATTCTTCCCAGTAATAGCCGTTGTACTGGTCGATCATACACTGTGCCTTCTCAGTGAATCCTGTCACTGAAGAGTTGCTCCACCACTGGTCGAGGTTGCCATCTTTGTCATATTTACGGCCTGTTGACAGAAATGCGAGTTATAGCAGATTCAAACATAGAAGGGTGAATTAAAGGATTTATATGAACATGATGGATCAATACAACAACACAAGTACACAAAAAAAAGAAGACACAGGATAAATAAACACAATCATGATTCATAACATAATCAAAATCATTTGCTCATGTCTAAACAGTTTGACAAGTATCAGACAAAGAGCATAAATAGAGGAAGGTGTTTACCGTTATTGTCAAAGCCATGAGTTATCTCATGTCCAACTATTACACCAATGGCACCGTAACTCAGAGACCTGTACACAGACAAGGTGAAGACGTGGTTATTTGTCTTTAAAGGTCTCTGCCGTAGGTGCCCTTATTTCACTGTGAGGTGTCAAAACTGCCCACTTTTCATCATACCGTGACTGGCTAGACTGCAAGTCATACCCAAGGTGACATGGGATCATACTGACACAGAGCTACTGTAAAGACAAAATAATGCACTGTTCATGGTCAATTTTCTGAAGAATTGTCTGGAATATTGGTAGTTGTCTCATGAGGGGTAATGCATTCATCTTGACTGTAATTGGTGCCACTTGTGATGCCGTCAGAAATCCAATATACGTAGCCTGTTTTTCTTGTTCCATCTTGTATGGATTTGTCAGGACTGCCAGTACTAACCAAATTCATATTTTCTACTTTTATTTTACACTACAGACTTTACATGACTCTGTGGAGCCACTGAAGTCTCAAACAGTAATATATTTTTATTATCTTGTCTAAATGAGTTACTATCTCATGCGAGCAAAATATTTACTTTGTGCAAATGAGATATCTCAGGGTATAACTCTATTAATCCACCTTCCTAAGGTGTATCAGGACTTTAGCTGCACACTGCCAACATTTTACAATCATGTTTATGTACAAAAGTAGTAGACAAACTATCCAAAACCTTTGCTGTAAACACAAAACTTGCTGGTGGACCAAACAAAATCATCAGATCTGGTAAAAGTCATTTGAGTTGGTGTCTTTGTACATTAATTTAACATGAATTTAGGCTTAGGTGTGGAATGGAATGTAATTCATCGTGATGCTCAATCTTAAACTCACATCAAGAGATTTACTTGAGACTCAAGATGTGTTTATTTATTAATGACTATCAAATAAATGATTCTTGTCTCTGGCTGAAAAAATGGTAACACCTTCATCACACATATCTCATGCTGTCAGAATACAACAACATCATGAGGATTATATCATCTAAAGGTGCGAAATAGTTGCAAATGATCTTGAGAAAGATGGAAATAATGTTCCAATGAAATGTCAGAATGTGCTAGGTAAGGGGAGTTGATAAATGATCCTTTGTGTACAGGCCTTACTGCTGCAGCCCAAATCTTTGTTATTACTTCAAATCTCCAGTTTGCTCTTCAGTAAAGCACAAAATGGCAGAGCATCTCATATTCGGATAACCTCACCTTGGATATTCTGATCCCCAGAAGAAGGGTTTTTGAAGTTCCCCAGCAGGGAATCCTAAATGACATAAAAAAAAAACAACTTGTGTTGGTGCATGTTTGTGAGTCATTTCAACAGCCAGGCGAGGCTTAGTGATCCACAGCCATAAAAATCTTACTGATTTGATTTGTGGAGGAGCTGTAGAAGGCGTTGACTGTTGTGGGGTTTGTGAACCATCTGAAAAAATACAAAAGCTTTAAGAGTGAATATGTAAACACAATGAACGTGGGTGGTTTGACAGATGTTGGCTCAGTCACTTACTCTGTACGCGGGACGCTCTTTCGAAGCCAACCAATGTCAGCTTTGCTGATCAGTTTCAACGTCTGCATCACATTCCCATAATAGTCTGTCTCACTGAATTGTAGCTAATAAACACATATACAGATATTATTACTGCACAAAGTACATTAAAAATAAGCATATGACAAATCCACAGGTTTATTTGCTTAAGGCCCCACCTTCACCCTAAGCCAGCTGGGATAGGCTCGAGCAACTATGTTTCCATTTGTAACATGGTGGCTTGATTTGCTGTGACACAGGCGGTCTATCCACACATTTTCCCTATATATCGTGGCATTGCTGAATTCCACATAACTAAATAAGGGGAGGATAAAATAAAGTTTGTGTCCCCAAATTCACGATAATGCTAAAAAATGAAATACTGCAACAATTGCTTGGAAAAATGTGAGAATATATTAAAGGTGCGTCTACATCATTGACTAAGGACAAGCTCACAACAGTGCTACACAAACCTGCTTTATATCTTCATTGAGGTAGGTGTCATTCAGAATAAACTCAGGGTAACCGACCTTAGGAAGGACAGCATGAGCCTGAAACGAAAGAAGGCGCAGTGAACATTTTTATTACAGCTTTTTCAGCTATGAATCTATTAGTAACTGAGGGGCCCTCAGAAATGACTTCAGGTGTATCACAGTTTTTTATTGTATGGGCGTTTCGTCCACATGGAGCCAGCGTTTTGGGAGGCCGAAAACGCTACTTTTTGAAACCAGGTCCCAGAGTGAAATCTGAAAATAGCATACTTCTGTACAACGTTTTCTGAATCGATGACGCCATAGCCCCACCTCTCCCTTGACCCGTGTGTGCCAAGGTAGGTATCCCTGACAGAATTTGCCCCCCAAGAACGTGGTGCAGATGAGGAGTGAGAGTTATACTTCAGAGTATATCCAATAACCCGGGTTACTTTGAAGATTTGCCTTCCCCACTGTTGGAAAATTGTGTTTTATTATGCAAGACCCTATTCTGAGTTGTGTTAATATTTCTTGCTCCTAGATTCAACAATAGTTATTATTTTAGCTCTCTCTTGTAGGAAATTATGATTTACTATGCTTATAAAATGTCTGAGCTTATGACCTTTTGTGTTTCATAACCAGTACATCAGTTTTAAACATCCTGTTTTTAATCTTAAAAGTACAGACAGTTAATCACATGATATCGCTTTGCCAATGACATGAGTTGCTAAGAAAATGGTAAATAAATGAAGTATGGGTGAAAGTGAAACAGCAGTTAGGATGTAAATGTATGTATGTTGCTATGACACTGTGCAGGACTCTGTCTAGAGGCTGACGGTAGCAGAGGATGGAACCAGTAATGTGAGACAATAGAGGAGTCAAACTGCTTCCTGAAACCACCCACTGATACTGTGTCACATGTTGCAATATTCATTTTGATGTATAAATATTTCCTGGGTCAGACAGATAGTCAGACTTCGTGCCCTGACTATACTCTGTTATTGGTCAGATCAGCGAACAGACCCAGAGCTCTTTAACTTTACTCTGCGTTCAGCTGACTAAATCTAAGACGGTGAATCGGAAATAAACTTCCTGAGTCATCACTTTCATTCCAAACGATCTGCGCAGAATAGAATATGGAGTCAGATTAAGTTAGAAAAAGTGTTTCCAATGCCACCAAGTTATAGAGGGGAAACCTTTTTCATCAGGCTGTGTCTCTCTGTCTGCCAAAATATGCACCACCTTTCTGTAGGTGACATGCTCTAGTGTGGTGCTACCTTAGCACCACACCTAGCCAACAACAGCGACGACAGTGGATTACAGTGTTGTGTTTGTGCTGCAAAGCTACAGAGCTTGTTGTGGCTTTAACAGCAAAATGTTGTGCTCCTGTTCTACCGCCGTGAGTAACAAGTGCACATGGCGAACAGCATACGACACACGTTCTTAGCCGTTTGTTTACATTAGTTCGGATGGCGTGGCAAACTGCTGAAATGCTGCCAATACTTCATGTCTGATCATGACATGTTCAAGCCAAGAATGCTTTTCTTATCAAGTTTCAAGTTTTAAGCGTGAAATATAAAGCAGTGCAATTAAGGCACATTCAGGGTGTTTTACAAACTGATGAGTCGCAGTGACTTGTGACAAATAAGCCTTTATTTTGAAAAAAGTCTTTCTGAGACTAAAGTGAAGAACGTTATAGGATGATTTTTTTTTTTTTAATAATTTAATATTGCCAGTTGATACACACTGCCTGGTCAACAAAAAGTCACACACTAATATTTAATAGGACCACCTTTAGCTTTGATTATGGCACACATTCACTACAGCATTGTTTCAATAAGGCTATGCTACATCACTGATTTCTGGGCACTTGCATGCATTTTTTGCCATCTTGATCTTGTGCTGATGAACAGTCAGAGCATTGGTTAAGTCTGGGGTTAAGGTGGGCACTCTGTGGAGGCCTAGCCATATTAAAACTAGAACTTTCCTTCGAACTTTCCTTAAAACAAGGCTTAAAACTTTCCCTTTTGGCAGTGCATAATTAGAGCTGGTTCAGGTGACAATGAACCCTCCCTTAGCTCTTCTACATAGTCCTAGGCTGCTGGCGGATTGTGATGTATTGAGTCTCTCTCTTTTTTCTCTGTCTCTCCCTGCATTAAATTCCATGCCACCTATATTGTGCTACTAACTTAGTGTCTCTCCTACAGTTCTGTGCTTCCTCCCCCTCTGTTCTCTCTCCCTATCCTTCATACAGGTGTCGAGATGTTCTTGATGTGGGTCTGCTGGTCACGGACCAGTCCAGCGTCTATCAGTGTCATCCAGTGTCTGTGCTGTTTGTTGTTCTATTTCTACTGTTTTGTTTTGTCTCTCCTCTGTCCACTAACCCCAACTGGTTGAGGCAGATGGCCGCCTACCCAGAGCTACTGGTTCAGCTGAAGGTATTTCACTGCCATTAAAGGACATTTTTCTTCCTGCCCTGTCACCCTAGGCTTGCTGTCAAAGGTTCTGTTGGTTTTGCTCTCGGTACAGTCTTGAGGCTTTGGCCTCAAATTGAATAGAGTTTGGAGATAATCTTGGATTATGATTAGAGCTATACAAATGCAGTTGAATAGAATTGAATTAATACGTCTGCTTGTTCCTCAACTGCTACAGAAGAAACTAGGACACTCAGATGAGCATGCAGCCAAGGCACCAAATTCCTGCAATTCAACCAAATGTCCTATTTCACAATGTTAGAGAAAGTGGGGAAAAAACAGAAAGTTTCACTCATGTAATTTTTTCATTTAGATGTCTTCCTTCTATATTATCATTCCTGATTAATTTATGCCACTTTCTTTTTTCTGCCCTGTTTTATTAATTTCGCTAATGAGTCAGAAATTAGCACTTGATTTGTATAGTATATTTCAAAAATAAGGTAAGAAACTGCTTTGCAACATGAAAACACATTAAAATCAAAAAATGAAAAATACAGTTCACAACAGAAATCACAACAAAGCAAATAAAACAGTAATAAAAGCAATCAATAAAACCACTAGACCTTTAAAACAGATGAAGCAAAATTAAATCCAGGGTATTAAAGTCACAAAAAACAAGATATAAAAGTGGTTGCAAGATGAGTTTTAAAAATGTCACTAATTGAGATTCAGTTACATAATTTAGGAGCATAAACTGACAAGGCACAGTCCCCTTTGAGGTTTAAATTAGTTCTAGTAAATGACTTTGTCTGACGACCTCACATTTTGGTTTTTGTCATACGAGGATACCAATTCAGAAACGTAACCCTGGGTTTTCCCATGAAGTAACACTTAAGTAAAGAATTTTAAAAGCAATGTGGTACTTGAGAGGAAGCCACCAGAACCGGATGTTTGGCTTTTGTCAGAAGGCGAGCAGCGTCATTATGGATGAGCTGGAGCCATGCCATGCAAGCTTAGACAAATATACATTATAGTTACAGCAATCAAGCCAAAATTACACAGAGACATGAATTAACACTTCAGCATTTCTGAAAGACATCATGCATCTAATCTTAGCAATTTATGCAGATGTAGGAAGCACATGTGAACAGATTTACAGACATGAAAGGTTAAAATTCAAGGATAAATCAAAAAGAACTGCAAGGACAGGAAGACACAGAATCATTGCCAATAATCAGAATTTCCATTTTTCCTTCATTTGGCATCAAGTATTTAGCTGACATCCAAGTCTAAGTTTGTAGGAGGCAGTGTGTCAGCTGGTTTTCAATCTAAATAGTTTGCTTTATAGAAAGATATAACCATGTGTCACCAGCATACAAATGAAAAGCAATATTAAGATGCTAAAGAATGAGGCCGAGAGGCAACATACGGTACAAGAAAAATAAAATAGGGTCAAGAACAGACCCTTGCAGCACCCCACAAGTCAGTACAGCTTCACAGACCGCTTTCAAACCACTTCAAGGCTGTCCCAGATATTGCCTTGACATTGACACTATTGCCTTTTGTCCCCTACCCACATTTGAAGAAGGTAAAATGTTCATTATATTTTTTTAAATGGCTTTATCCCTACCATCCTGTTGTATTATACTTATGCAATTTTTTTTTACTTTAATGCATGCACATCACAAAATCTTGTCTTAGTTATGCTGCATAAAATTCATTTAGAAAAAGAAAAACAAGGATCTGTAATGTATTTAGAACACCTTTTTCTTGGACAAATGTTATTTTAAAATAATTTTCCTTATATATTTACTGTCAAACTGTTGCTCTTCATCTTGTTGTTGCTCCTAAAGGACTAGACCTTTCCTGGATGCTGCTTTTGTACCAAATTATGATCACAGTCATCTGGTCACATTATCTATTTCAAATCTGCACTATTTTTTCCACATTTTTAATGATAAATAAATGCATAAACTGCCCCTGTTCCCACCCTTTCTGAATATATCCAAGCCTCATTGTCAGGAATGGATGCATATTCACAAATAATGATGAAGTTGAAGTAGGTAACATTCTTAATGTTTATCAGTGATTTCTCTTCATATGTATTCTCTACAATGTGCTTTAAAGAAAGATGAAACTTGACAGAGGTCAGAAGATGAGTGCTTGTACACAAAAGGAAATTTATTGAGTTTGCCTGGTGCTTTCAGAGATGGCTGGTAAGGACTTGTTTTGTTCAGGGAAACTCTACAACATCAAGGCATGAATGGTCCTCCACATAAAGAAAGAGTGAAGCACTGCACCACTAGTATATCAAGGAAAATCTAAAGCAGGGTCAAAACACTTTGAGGTCAAATCCTTGGAACAAGTACAAGAAAAGTTCTAGCTTAAAGGTGTACCAGTCACACTGTATTAGTGTAGTACCCAAAAATTTTAAACATGCTGTTGTTCAACCTCTTCTCAAAAAGGCTGGTCTTGACTCTGCTGTGTTGTCGAACTTCAGACTGGTGTTTAAATTGCCTTTTTTTAAAGTAAACTCTTTGAAAAGATTGTTTATACCCAGCTGATGACATTCCTAAATGAACATAGACTTATGGAAGTATTTCAGTCTGGATTTAAAGCTCACCATAGCACTGAGTCTGCCCTGTTGCAGGTTTTTAATGATATTCTTTTAGTGTGTGATTCTGGGGATTCCGTACTGCTTGTGCTTTCAGGTTTAACAGCTGCTTTTGACACAGTAGATCATGACATCCTCATTTCACGACTGGAACAGTGGGCGGGCATCCCAGGTTCAGTTCTCTAATGGTTTAGATTTTACCTTTCTGAGAGAAGTTTCTATGTTGGATCAGTGATTTTACCTCCACTTCTGCTGACCTCCCTTGGGAAGTGCCACAAGGCTCCATTATCAGTCCACTTTTGTTTTCTTTATATCTCTCGCCACTGGGTGCCATTTTTCGGAAGCACAATATCTCTTTTCATCTATATGCTGATGATTGCCAAATCTATTTCCCTCTCATGTGTACAGGTGCATTGTCTCTTCAACCTCTCCTTGACTGCCTCGCTGACATCAGGAGTTGGATGGCTCTGAATTTTTTGAATTTCAATGAGTGAAAGACTGAACTCATTGTTTTTAGACCCAGTAGGTCTAGCAGTCCTCCCGGTGCTGACCTTTCCTCGCTGGGCCCTTGTGAGAAGCCCGCCATCACCAATTTAGGGGTTAAAATGGATGCTGCTTGATAAGCATGTAAATGGAATAGTGCAATCCTGTTTTTTTCCATCTCAGGTGTCTGTCAAAAGTAAAGCCCTTCCTGTCAAAACTGAATCTAGAAACAGTAATTAATGCTTTTATAACCTCCTGCCTGGATTATTGCAATTCACTGTTGGCTGGAATTAGTTAGGCTTCCATTTCTAGGCTTCAGCTAGTCCAGAATGCTGCTGTCAGATGTTTAACAGGTACTAAGAAGGGAGAGCACATCACTCCGGTTTTAGCTTCCATACATTGGCTTCCGGTTCATTTACAAATCTATTTTAAAATTGTTTTATGTGTTTTTAAGTTTTTAAATGGCCACGCCCATTTTTATCTGTCTGATCTGCTGCACTTTTACAACCCCTCTCGTTCCTTCAGGTCTTCTGACCAGATGCTGTTAGAGATTCCAAAGTCACAAAGGAGACATAGAGGGAACGAGCTTTTTCATTTCCAGGCTCTAAACTCGGGAATGAGCTCCCTCTGCACATCGGACGGGCTCCTTCAGTTGCTGCTTTTAAAGTTCGTTTAAAAACACACTTTTGTTCCCAGGCCTCGGACCAGAGTGAAACACTGACAATGTTTATATTTTTTTATTCTGTTTTTTTTATTTGTTTCTATTCTTAATCCCCTTGTTTTTATCTATCTTTGTATTTTTTTACTGTCTTCATTTTTTTAATTTTTTTTTTCTGCCCTGTCTTTGTCTTTATGTTCATTTTATTGTATGGCATTTTGGGCAGCCTTGTTGTTTTTAAAGTGCTTTATAAATAAAGATTGTATGGTATGGTATGGTATTAATCACTTAAATAAAATATAATAAGGATTTATGGACCCACAAATTTGTCAATCAACTCTGCAGTTCTTCCTTAACTTTGCACTTCTTGCCCTCTATCAACTTGTACGTTCTGTTCAGCTCTCATAGATGCTGTTTACATAAGCAACAGGAAAACATCTCTGAGAAATTGTTTTTGTTGGAGCAACTAGTTTTATACGAGACCGAACGGGCAGAAGAAATTTTTGTGAAACATATGTGATGCCTGATGATGAAAAAGTCAGCTGTTCTTGCCTTTTCTATTGCTCTCTTCTTTGTGAGTTTATCCATCCAGTCGTTCTCTTTATCCAGCATGTCAATGAATGCCCAGCGAATGCCCTCAATCAATTCCTCCATCTACGAATCACACAAAACACAAGTTAATGAACTGCCCCATCTGAAAAAAGTAGAGTAGCTGTGTGTGCATGGCACTGCAATATAAATAAGCACAATTCTGTAGTTGACATTACTCCATGGGCTCAGGAACACATCCAAAATCCAGCTAAAACTGGAGCATGCAAAGAGGAAATCCTATCGAAAAGCTGCTTTGTTCTCTGGGCCTGAGCTCATTTAAGATGGACTGAGTCACAGAGGGAAACAGTCCTATGGTCTGACAGGTCCAAATTTGAAAATGGTTTTGGAAATCATGGACAGCGTGTGTTCCAGGCTAAAGAGGAGAGGGACCATTCAACTGATTATTAGTGCTAAAGCCAGTACCTGTGAGGATATGGGGGTGTATTAGTGCACATGGCATGGGTAACCTGCACAGTTGTGGAGGCAGCATTAATGCTGAATAATATATACACATTTTGGAGCAAAATGCTGCCAAATATATGATGCCTTTTTCAAGGAACCCTGATATGCTTCAGCAAGACACTGTCAAACTGTATTCCATCGGCATGGATGTCCAGTGAAAGTCTGGGTGCTGAACTGGCCTGCCTTCAGCCATGACTTATAACCCAATGAAAATGTATGGCACATTATGAAAGATGATATATGACAAAAGAAAGACTGAAATCTCCTCAGTTCCCAAACACTTCCAGAGTGGTGTTAAATGAAGAAATGATGCAGCAGAGTGGTAAACATGACCCTGACTCGTCTGTTCGGAAATGTAGTGCTGACATCAAATCCAAAATGAACATGTAATTTTACAAAAAAAATAACCAATTTTCCTAGTTTCAGCATTTGGTATGATGTCTTTGTTCTATTTTCAAATATATATTTGGTTCTGTGTTTTGGACATTATCACATTCTGTGTTTATTTCCATTTTACCCTCAACCTTTTGGAAATAGGCACGTAAGGCATAAGAGCTGTGTCCACATACCAACCAAACAGTTTACAAATACAACACAAACACACACACACCCATAAATTCACAGATACATACAAATAGAGTGCTGTGAATGCGTCATTGCACCAACCCATCTGTTTTAAAGTCACACGCACCATTTGTTTCTTGTCCTCCTGGAAGTATTTGTCGACAAAGAGGCGCCCACTGGCATAAACAAGTGAGTTCTCAACATAGTTGACACACTTATCCCAGCGAGGGGTCAAAGAGGTGGTTCCTGTGGTCACCTGGTGGGAGTGATAGAGTCAGAGTTACAAGGTGGAGCAATCCTCCCCAGACCTTTAATATTCAGCATTAGACCCTTACCAGGATAGATGAGGTGAGAAATTCCATGATTTTACATATTTTAAACTTTAACGAATGGCGAGACATATACCATTACTTATATTCACATTGCACTGTATAATTCATTTGGAGCTCCCTCCATGATTTTAAAATAGAAAACCCTTACGACTCAAAATGACTTTCAACTTTCCCAACTCTTTAATTACAGACGTGAGAATTTTCAGATCTAAAAATAGGAAAAGTCGAGGAGACATAGATCAGAGAGGTTGCTTACTGCACTATTCTGAGAGTTTTCCTCATTTAAAACATGTAAATATAGAATACATAGGTGAAAGTAGGAATTCATATGAGACTAAATATATATCCAATTCCATATTAATATTTATACTATTTCTAAGGTATTTATTTGAATTATGAGTGACCTTATGAGGCTCAAAGGAAGGGGGGCATATTGAATATCTTAACTATTAAAAAAACACTTTAAAGGCAATATATATATACAACATTTTCTTCAACCAACAAAATATGCACACATACAGTATAAATCCATTTTAATCATCAATCATCATTTCATTTTGTTTTGGTGTGTCCGAGAAGTTTCTGGGCTCTAACTGTTGGGTAGTGAGTTTGCACCTCCCGCCAATGTGCATGAGTGGGACAGTGTAAAAAGCAACTTTGGTTTGTTCTTCTCACTCACTGCACCATTCTTAATGTGAAAAAACTCTGGAAAAAGTCCACTCACTGATACAGAAATCACTCTGTTTGCCACATTTAAAAAAAAAATCATACAAATATTTACTTATTTATTTATTTTTACCTGAGATCTTGGATTGATCCACAGTATCCATGATAACAGACATAATTTTATTAAATTATGTTAATTTTCCTGATTTTTCTTTACATTGTTTATCATTTTGATCCAAACTGTGGTTATGTTTTAATTTGTATCATATTATTTTGTTCATTTTCTTTTTTTCTTTTCATTATTTTAGTAATTTTGCAGATTATTTTGTACATTTTCTTAATTACTGTATTTTGTTCATTTTCTCAATTCTTTTCTCACTTTTTGTTATTTTTAAAAAAAATTTATTTATTTTGCATTTTTGTTTGTATCACTGATTATTTTACACTTTTGTAAATTTTGTGATTATTTTGTGTTCCGAATTTGAATGCAGCGATGAAAATGTGTTAATATTTTGTTTAAAGTAAACTCATGTCTTATACTGTATATGTGAAACTATTTACTAGCTAATAAAAAATCTGTTTGCCCAGTTTGAATTCAATACTTTAACAGATAATGTGATCATTTAAACATGGGAAAATATGGGTCACCAGGAGAGACCAGTCGAAAGCCACTGCTTTAGAACATAACCGCTGTGAAATAATCAATAATGCAACTATTGAAAGAGTCTCTGAACACACATTTCTTGGTGTAATCCTTGATCATAAAATTAGTTGGAAACCTCATATTACAAAAATCAAAACTGAAATAGCTAAGATTGTAGCCCTCATGAATAAATCAAAATATGTCCTTGACAAGAAAGCATTGTATACTATAAATTGTACACTCATTTTACCCCACTTAACATATTGTGCTGAGGTATGGGGGAAATCATTTAAATGTAATACTGAGCAATTGTTCAAAGTTCAGAAAAAGGCAATCAGAATAATCCATTTAGCTGGATACCAAGATCACACAAATGCATTATTTCTCAAATCAAAAATACTGAAATTTGGGGATTTAGCGCAATTCAAAACGGCTCAGATACTATTCAAAGCTACAAAAAGGCGCTTCTACAAAGTATATTAAATATGTTTTACATTAGAGAAGTCAACTACCACTTGAGAGGTCAAATGAATTATAAAAAAACGCACTCTCAAACTACCATGAAAAGTATGTGTGTTACAAGGCATGGAGTGGACTTATGGAATCGTCTAGATGAAAATACCAAACTTTGTAAAAATCTGGCACACTTTAAAAAGACTTACAAACAGTATATATTACTCAAATATGAAGATGAAATAAACTGTACCAACCCATGGTCTAGATTTTAGATTCCAACACTCATCATAAATTAATGTAAAACAGATGGTACAGTATTTTGTATCAACGATCTGGGAGAAACTACTTGATAAAATTCTTTGTGTTTGCCCTTTCATAATGTGTATGATCATAAAGGTGTGTTTATGTACCTTTCAGGTTTACAGCAAAAAAAAAAATCATTGGTCAAAGATACACTATGTGTACAAAAATGTAGAGTCACAGATCTTCTTTTTGTATGTGCTCGACAGCACAGACTCATGCTTTATTATGCATGAGAGTATTTATGTTAAAGACTGTTGCCTTCTTAAGCCGTAATTGTGAAAATGTTTGTAGAAATTGCAGTTTCATGTTCATTGAAAGGCCAGGGGTAGGACCACATAAGTTCTGTAAACTTCAACCTACTCCTTTCGAGTGAACTGTACAAATTTCTTTTGTGTGTTTTTTTTTTATTATTATTATTTTTACTAGGGAAAAAATTATCATTTATGGTTATGGTGCTCAAATAAACTAATAAACAAACAAACAAATAATAAAAACATATGTTCATGTTTCATCAATCATGTGTTTTTCCCTAACACTCCTTATTTTGTGTATTGCTCTCATGACCATAGTGTCGCCCTCATTTGTGGAGACAGGAGGTGTGAAAAGGAACAGCAAATCATAAATGTTACTTAGCTCACTCTTAATATTGTAATGGTATAAGACAAAACCCTCAAATATTGGAAATAAAGTGTGGTCATTTACCAACCCGTGCATAGTCCAGGTATCTGTAGAGAAAACGCCGGCTCAAAGAGGTGATTCTGGAGAAGACTGTCCTCCATTGCACATAGTTAGCTATTGTCCTGCAGAGACAGAAGCAGACAGACTGATAATAATTAAATGCCTATATGTAATCTCATTGCCTTGTAATGCACTTATAATGAGAGACAGGAGCCCTCATGCTTCAGTGTGTGCTCACCACTCTGTGTGTCCTGTCGAGCCCTATGCGCGTGCGTGTGTGTGCAAACCTTGGCTCCGTCGCGTTGATGAGCTTGAAAAGGTCCTTGAAGTACTGCGGAGCACGGACGATGACGAGCTCCGACGAGGAGATGGAGACAGTCGGCTCACTTTCAGACTCAATCACGGCTTTTGCAAAACCCAGCCAGTCAAACTACAGCCACAGGGAGAATGAGACATGCTGATGTTTATCATATAACAAACAGGGAAAACGAATATGAAAAGGTATTATTGTATTTTGGCCAACTAATAAAACAAAAATGGATATGTATGGGAGGTTAAACTTATTAACTCATTTCCTGTACTGGCAAGATCGACTTCAACTAAATGGGTTTGAACAAATTCACAAGAGAAACATTCATAGATAAAATGCACCTATTTAGAATAATCCAGCATTATGTTAGAGAAGCACCTCAGTTTTATCTATAATTAAATTCAAATGTTATGCTCAGTCATATGATTGGAGTGGAAGTCTCTAATTTTACATACAGTACGTTTTCACCAGAGGTAGGTGGTACTTAAGTACATTTACCCCTTTACATGTACTTGGGTAGTTTTAAAATATCTTCTTCAGAGGGTAGTTGTTTTCACAATACTTTTACTCTTAGTTACATTTGTGACAGGAAAAAAATCACTTCTACTCAGTTACATTTGGCCATAGCTCAGTGAGTAAGAATAAGTTTCTCACAAAATGTTGGGTAAGAACAGTAAATTTATCCCCTGTTTTTAAATATGGTCTTAGACATGAGAGTGGTTGTTTTTCGGAATACTTTTTGGATACTCTATCAACCCAAAGCGGCAGAAATAAACAAAATAAGGCACAAAATCAGCAAAAAAAAAAAAATCAAATAAGCTAAGAAAACTTAGCAAAACAAGCAACAACATTTGCAAAAGTGAACAGCACAATTAGGTAAATGAACAAAATGAACATTATAACCAATAAAATTGAACAAAATAAACAAAAAGGAAAAATATAACCAATAACACTGAAGGCTAAATGACCTGCTCAAATGCAATATATTAAGTTGTAATACAGTAACTAAAGTTACTCGCTCCTTGGTGGGTTTTTTTCCAGACTTGTTTTTAACTCTTTCTCAAGTAGTTATATATGGGAGTACTTCTACTTCTACTTGAGTCATTATAATTATAAAGTAGCAGTACTTTTACTTGAGTACGGTACTGTTTCTGTGAACTCTGCCCACCACTGGTTTTCACACAAGAACCACATACTGTATAATGTCAAATGCCACATATGTGTGACTGAGGAGAATTTGCATTTGTATAAATTTTTTGGATTCTGAATTTTCCTTTAAACTACAAACACAATATATATGTGTCCAGGTAAGTAGCATGAATCATCTGTAATCAGTTTGTATTGAATTTTGAACTAAATGATCACATATTTGACAGCTTAGAAGCATTTGTGAGCTTGCAAACAAACTAAATTTCACAATGTAGCACTTGCTTGCATGTGTCATTCATCATGTACATGTATATGTGAATGTTCGATTACTGAATCTATCGTGACATGTACAAAAAAAAGAGAAAGTCCACATTCAGAAATGTTCTTGTATGAGGTCGATTGTATTGTTCTACACCTCAGATGGACAAAACCACATTTATAGAGCTTCATGTTGGTAGATCTAAGTATGAGTTGTTGATTTTTTTTTTAAATAGCTTTTTAGATCTACCCTTGGCCAGGTTGTGAATAAGGTGGACTTGGATTATGTATTTTAAGTTTCAGCTCAAGATCTCACACAGCTCGTTCATTGTACCATGTGTGTAAACTCCACATTTTCATTCCAAACCGGCTGTTTTTGTGTCTGTGGGTTCATATGTACTTGACTGATCGCTGACCACATCCCTAGAGCCCCTGCTGGGGTCTGTGACCCTGGTGGTTCTGATGGTTCTAGTGGTTCTGGACAACTGATTGAGGCCAGTGATTTTGTCTTTGTTGTGTCACAAAAACAGAAATCCAGAAACTGGTTAATGTCAGATTATGAAAGGTGGCTGTGTTTCTCCCCACAGTAAGTGTTTTGATAGCTTATCTCCTTGAGGAATTATGAAATGTGATCTGTGACAATATTTTTACACTTGTGTATGCATATTTACAGTACCTGTGGAATGGCACGTTGCAGGCGAGAGAATGTGTATCTGTTGTACATGTTCTCACTGGTGCGATTTTCATAAGGAATTAAGATCTGAAAGACAAAGATAGAATATACAATATATTGGAAACGGATCTTACACAGACATGTCTGAGCCATTTATACTTACAGTTATTTCTACACTGATCTTGACGAACTTATTTTACATTTCACAGTTAACCGTGATGACTCTAATTAGGTCATGATCATGAAGAGCTGTCAGATGACTCCCATACATTTAATTATAGTATTACATTTATCAGACATGACATCTTTACATGAGCCAGTTTAGTCTCAAAGGCAAGAGCCTTTTCCATCTGGGTCAACGCTGCTTTCTCTGGAGCTCCCAGCATGACGGCTGTATCCACCATCAGACTCAGCAGGGCTGCACGATACTAGACGGAAAGAGAATGAAAAAAGAAAAAGAGGCTGTAAGTAAGGTTTTGTGGTATTTATGTGAATTCTGCAAGTCTATTCCCACCAGTAAATTGGTTTTAGTGAAGCATCTAAAAGTTGCTTTACTAAAAGTTTGGTTGTTGTTGAAAATATAAAAATACACAGTATGTGATGATTTGTAAAACATTGAATTTGTATGAAACTGGCTCACAAACAGCACATCAAATTCAATATAAGTTCTGAAAATTACACGTTCATTGTGAATTTGATGACAGCAACATATTGACCTTTTCTTTTAACAACATTCTAAACATTTACAAATGGTTGAATTTTACAAGTGGAAATTTTCCCGTTCCTGCTTGATGTTCAGCTACATCAGGCCAGCTCAGCACCCAGACTCTTTTACTACAGAGCCATGTTGTTGCAGTATGTGCAGAATGTGGTTTGTCTGGATGAAGTAAACAAGGCCGTCTCAGAACAAAAATGTAGTCTGCTTAGCGCAGGGCTCAGCAACCTTTACAATCTAAAGAACCATTTTTAGACAGAAAGTAAAAATACATATGGTTCGAGAGCCACAGATAATATTTGAACCCTTTATATGCTGACAAAACATTTCACCTGCAATGTGTTCAAATGTCATCATGATTCTTTTTTCATGTTTCTTATTTTGGTCATTTGTATTGATTTTTTGATAATCACATATGACCAGTTGACCTGATTAATTGTAGGAAGGTTCTTCTATGTGTTTTTCTTGATACTGACCCAACTTTTTTGATGGTAGCAAATTCAAAACAGGTTTATATTATACACAAAACAATGAAATGTCTTAAGTTCAACACGTGATAACGTATCTTTGTGCCATTTGCAATTAAACATGAGGTTTAGGTGTAAATCCTCACATTCTATTTCTGTTTACATTTCACAAAGGCTAAACTGCTTATAATTCTGCTCTGAATAACTGAAATTAAGGCCTTCTATATACTATAGAGGCAGCGATGTGGCCTCTAGAGTTAATTTGCTGCATCAAAACCATTGAGTGTTGTGCTGTCATGAGTGGTAGGTGCTGATATAAGACCTCATTGTTGATGTTTCAATTGGCTGATTTTTTTTATTTCAGCGATTCATCACTAAAGAAAGAAGGAAATAGGTACTGCGAGATGAGAAGTTCGGAACTGACGAGGGGTGAAAGATGAAGCAGAAACTCACCGCCTTGGCAGAGGAAGTGTTGGTGATGTAGTCTTCCCTTGAGGGCAGAGACAAGGACGTCTGATCGAGCTACATGAAGACAAAGAGCACAGGTGCTTTTTGTTCCTGTCGATCTTGTAACTTTTTCTGCTGCAATAATAAAACGCTGTGTAACTGCCAGTCGTTCCACAGATTACATATTTCATCATGGACAACTGAATTGGCGTAAAACATTTTAACATTACAACAAGTCTTTAAATGCAAGTGATAAGCCTTTAAATGTCTCACGTATGCAAATCTTGAGCACACCATGTGTTCTTTGACAGTAATCAGTGTTTTAACATTATGTGTTTTTACATTTTCCTGGTTCCGGATTTGTGTTAATAACAGTGTTCACTTGACATTGTTATGACCCTGTTCAAACTGCTGAAGTGGTAATAATGTTGATTATATCATTCCAGTGGCTTTTGTCAGTGGCAGGATGTATTAGGCACCAAGTGAACATTTATCCCTTGACGTTATTGCAGTGAAAGCAGAAAATTGTCCAAACTAAGTAAGAATCTGAGGGTCATTGCATCCAAACTTAAAGATCTTGTTAGGTGTTCTAGTCTGGAGTGGGTAGTACCCCAACAAGGGGTGAACAACTGGATTTGAATCCAATGGAGTATTTGCAAAATGTGTTGTAAAAACAGGTTAGATTTATGAAGGCCCAAGCTCACAAGGATTTGACGTATGTGTCACTATAATGTGTAATGTACAGCCAGTTATTACAGCAGCTTTCAGAGGTCTGGTAGAGCTCATGTCTTGGGTTAGATCTGTTCTCATATCAAAAAGTGGAACCTACACAACATTATATGGTAGGAATGTTTTGTTCTCTTAGATCCTCTACTGGATTGAGATCCAGTTGTCCTTCCTTCTTCATGGGGTTCTGTCCTCTGCAGGACCAGGACCACTGAACAAAAGCCACGGTTTTGGAGAGACTTTGACCCTGTTGTCTTGACCTCACAGTTTGACCCCTGTCTTAGTTGTTTGCATCCTTACGCTGCCCAGATTTTGTTTCAAGTACATCAACTTTAAGGACTAAAGGTTCACTTGCAGCCTCATACATCATATCCTACCCACTCACAGATGCCATTTTAACAACATAACAGACATTATTACCACTTCATCTGTCAGGGGTCATAATATTATGGCTGATCAGTGTATGATGTTGCAACAAATTCCACATTACAAAGTTGCTCATTACTCAGATTGTTTTTTTTTTTATCAGACACTCTTTAAGTCCTACTCAAGTACTGCAGTTATTTTTATGAGTACTTGAGTCATGGTAATTATAAAGTAACACAATTTTTATATGAGTACTGTTTCTGTTTACCCACCACTGATTGTACGCGAGCAGCAATTTTTTTAATGCGGACTACAAGATATATCAAATGAGTTTTGATAACTAGGCCTGAATAAAGTGATCCACAGAAGCCATCGTGACAACAGTAAATAAACATCAAAGCTGCATTAAGAATGAGCAACAGAAACATGAGCAGCCAGAGTCTAACCTTGATGATGTTCTTGGAGGAGTTTTTGTCATCAGGGGACACATAGAGGCGGATCAGGACGCTCTTACTGTGCTGGTTCCTCATGGTGGCCAGGGTCTTCAGAAGGCTCCACTGGCTCTGGGACCACTGGTAATCCTCACCCAGCCCATCGCCGACGACCGGCCACCGAAACTCAGGCTGCTTAAGTGTTTTTAACATCGGTTTGTTGTCCAGCTCCTCCAGTATGGCTGAGGAAGCACACAAAAGTCAACAGACTGACATGAAGACTGTAAGTAACTGGAATTTTTATACGGCGTGTCAACAAGTATCAGATGCCTTTTTTGTGTACATTTAATGCTTTTTAAGATCTTGTCAAATCATTTTGAACCAAAATTCTGCGGCGATTAAAACTTCAAGTGTAGTTTTAACTCCATTCTAAGTCTAACTCCATCCTCGAAATAGGCTTGAAAAGGGTCTGTCCAGGTGTTCAGGGACATCAGGACAATTGAAAATCCCACACATTTATACATAATTATATGAGGAAATGAAATTACTGTAAATTGAGTTGTGGTTTTCACCAAAAAGGCCACCTAAAAATCATTTCCTGTGTCAGTGTCATCAACTTTTTTTTAGCCCCTCTTGGACAGAACTGAAAACCTGAAGCCCTCTTAAATATACCAAACTTCCCCACTAACATTTTGTTCACTATTTTGTTTGTTTTTCCTCATTTTTTCAGATTATTTGGTTAATTTTTGCACATTTTCTTGGTTGTTCATTTTGATCAATTTCTTGAATATTGTGTTCATTTTTGCACATGGTCTTAATTATTCTCTTCATTTTTGTTTATTTTTGGTTTGGTATTGATTTATTTTTACTAATTTTAATTTTTTTTTAATTATTCATTCTTGAGATTGTTTTGTTCACTGTGTTGCTTATTGTCTTCATTTTTCATAATTTTTCCTGATTATTTTGTAAATATTGGCTCATTTTGTATATCTTATTGCTTTCCTCATCATTTTTATTCATTTTTGTGACTGTTCAATTTGACTTATTTTCTTGACTATTTTGTTTGTTTTTCCTCATTTTTCTGGTTATTTGGTGCATTTTGGCAAGATTATTTTCTTAATTTCCGTTGAATTTCTCTGTTTTTATTAATTTCCTTGATTATTTTGTTTCTTTTTTCTCATTTTATCGATTTTTTTAAGACCACAAGGATTTTCAGCAGTTTTCACATATGATATCTGGTTGTTAAGTATTTGTTGATTTTTGACTTTAATCACCATCATCATGTGTCATTAAACCTAAGCCACACAATACTGTTTACAGATCAAAAGGCATATTTTTGGACATTCACCGGATTAAGCTGAGTTAGGTCTGTAGATGTAAGAGTAGGATACAGTCAGATATGTAACGACTCAGATCAGGAGGATGTGCACTCGACTCACTCTCATTCATGCAGGAGCGGTAAAGCATCTTAGCCTTCGTCACTGCTTCTATTTCATCAGGGAAAGACGGCGCCTCTAGTAACTCTGAAAGAGAAAACAAAAACACGTCTCATTTGTCATTTCTGGTTATAAATTTTACCTGAAAAACCATCAAAATCACTAAATTATGACATAAAAAGCATTTGGCTCCTGGTGTACAGGAAATGTCATAATACAAGCACATATATGCATAGGTACCATAGGTATGATTATATAGTAATATAGGCTTACGCGTACGTTTACTGCTTATTATGAGACAGATTTTTATTTACATCTCCTGTACACCACAGACCCATCACAAGCAATTCATTATACATTTGTGTTGTTCATGACGATCCCCGTTAAAAGCTTGTATCTCTTTCTGGGCACAAACTCCAACATCTCTGTAACATGTGGAAGCACAGCATTAAATCAAAAGAAAAAAGAGGAACAAAATAATGAAGATACATAATAAAACGACCATGATAGTCAAGAAATGAACAAATAATTAGTCAACTGTGATGGTTATGAAAAAGTGGGCAAAATAATCCACAGAAACAAAAGCGAGCAAAAAATTCAAGAAAATAAAAAAATACCGGTACATACTGTATAAAATGAACACAATACTGAACAATACTAACAGAACTGAACAAAAATTTGGTGTTAATGGAAGTTCTGAATGCCTGACACTTCATTTTTAATACATCAGCTTATGCCTTTTATGTATAAAGAAACATTAGTTGCAATTGTAGCTTCTAAGCTCAGTAAATGTCAGACTTTTTAATGGCTTTTAGGCTATTTTCGAGGACCCTGAGGACACCCTAGTGTCTTCCACTGAGGCAAGTGTGTTTGATTTCCACTGACCTGTCTGTAACTCAAGGGCGCTGCAGGAGTATTTGTGAGCATTCCTACCTTTGAGTCGGATGTCAACGTGCTGCCTCAGCCAGGGGTAGATGCCATACGAAGAGGAATCTTCAGGGATTGGGTTCTCCTTCAGCCAACCCCCACAGGCGAACGTGTAGAAGTCCTCACAGGGCTTAATGGACTGATCGATTTTGCTGAGAATAGACCCAGCTAAAGCACATTTAGAAACATATGAGACCAAGAAAGGATATTCCATGCAAAATTATTGATTTATTATAGAATGAAGCACAAAGCATGTTCACTTCCCACCTGCCTCAATGCATTCTGGGGTCAGGCAGAATTCCTCTTGACTGGATTTTTGGGAGACTAAAATAAAAAAAGAGTTGGAAATGAAACTTGACAACTTTTAATAAATTGATGAATGAACATGCTATTTAGGCATGTGTGTGCTAAACAGCAGTTGTATTTATTCAGTACAAATTCATTTATCATCTTTTAGCATGATTCAAACACCCAGCAAACAACTAAAGGAATATACATTAAAAGGGCTGAACTACCACAGAACATTTGTTGTTTTTCCACAGCATACAAACTCCATTGGCTCTTCCACATAGAGCTTGAACTCTTATGTGCCCATGTTTAATAAGAAACTCTAACCCCATTGAGTGAGTACAAAACACCTCCTCCGGTCCCCTGCTGCCTAGTTTCCAGAGGAAAATCCCATTTTCAGTAGTGTACCATACTGCTGTACAATACTTCCCAATTACAATTCTATGTTTGGTAAACTCAAAATACTGTTTCTGCAATAATTCTTCTCTTAAACTTCAGATTACTGCTTGTACAGTGGGGCAACAAAGTATTTAGTCAGCCACCAACTGTGCAAGTTCTCCCACTTAAAATATGACAGAGGCCTGTAATTTTCATCATAGGTTCACTTCAACTATGAGAGACAGAATGAGAAAAAAAAATCCAGAAAA
>JAQQAE010001285.1:0-26157 GCA_029823295.1 Pseudamia nigra
GTTCTAAAAATGATTTAAAATGTATTCATACCTTGGCTTATGACTTCGTAGTGTGTACGTGGACACTGCACACATCAGTAACTGTGCCGAAGGAGGACGGCAGTGATTTATCCGGAGGCGACGGGCTGCTGCTGCGTCCACTAACTGGAGAGGACAGCTGCCCCAACCCTTGACTCTTTTTGGGTCTCTTTTGATATTTGATGTTGGTGTTGTGTTTGGTGTGTGTAAATATGACTGTTGAATTTGATGTGCAGTGTGACTATATTTGTTTAGTGCTGGGTTTTAGGCTTTTTTTTACAGCTTACCTGGAATCCCCCAATTTGAGAAGTCTGGGGTTTAAGAGGTTAAAAGTAGAGGAGCCGACACAATACACTGTGTACTTTGAAGCAGCTCACAGCTCTTAACTTCTGGTCTGGATCATCCATCCATCCATTTTCTAGTCTGGATCATACCATATTTATTTGCATTGCATTATATTCTGTTACAGTTTCTATTTTGATCTACAAATGCAGTACCAATAATCTGCAGTTTTGTTGCATTGCTGTTCCACTTACCATTTATTCATACACCGAGCTTTTTCCACCTCTTCCATACATAAAACCTCTTTTCATTTTTTAAAACAGTTCCTTATTTCAACTCTGTTTTTATGTGCATATTGAAAGTGTAATTAAAATGGAGGAAATGCACCAACTTGCCAAAGTGGAGACACCAACACATACAATACTCAATGTAAAGGATGGATCCCAGAACACATACAATGTATTAATAGTGACTTCATGCTGTTTTCATAAAACACTGGTATCTAAGGCAGTGGTGCATGTGAGTAGCTTATTTCAACATTAATTGAAGACATTACTCATTTGTTACTGTGTGGTTTCTGTGTTCAACATATGGATAAATCATATTAAATACACCTTATTTGGCTCAAATAAAACAAGAACCCTTGAATGAGTTGGAACATTTTTTCCATTTACTGGTTTTAATTTCAGCTTTATTTCATGAGATATTTCTTCCTGGCATAACTTTTGTATATTTACATCACTCTCATGAATAACATATACATGGCCACTTTAATCTTTTTAGTTAGAAGTTTTCTAATTAGTTTTACTTAAACACACAGATCTATTTGGTGCAGTTTGCTGGAGTGAATTTCAATAAATTCCACTGTGAAGAAAACCTGCGTAACCCTAACTCTAGCCCCTCAACCGACCACATGGTGGCAGCAGACAGAGACCCCACTGTGGCATCACCTCAGACGTTTTGTAGCTGGATGTACACGGTAATATACAGTATAGTGTCTTCAAATATGAATGAGGATAGTGATGATTTCTATAACAGTTGCAATTCTAGTACTGATGAAACAGCAAAAACAAAAACAACTAGACACTATTACCAGAGCAGTCTGGCTGGGAGGTGAAATCGGTGCACTAGTAAGCAGGGAAAACATGGATTATGGAGATGGTTTTTCATCTTTCAGCTGAGAACAACCTGACAGGTAAGCTACAGCCAATAAGAACAGATGAAAACACACATTAACACTACGGTCTGGCACCAGAGTGGAGTCACACATGAGAGCAAGACAGGACGACGAAAGAGAGTCAAGACCGAGACCACGCAAGACACACTGACACCATGACAACCACGTTTATGGACAGTGTTTTGTGAGAAGCAGCCTGTGGAAGCCAAACCAAAAAGCTTTACACCTGATTTTTTTTTCCAACAGTAATGATATTAACAAATAAGTCAAATCTTGCATTGGAAATGTGATAGTGTCCCTTCAGCTGTGGTTTGAACTGGTCTTCACATAAAATGATGAGTCCTTTTTGTTTAAAACTAAGACAAAAGGAACAATCTTGAGCACTACAACACTAGTTGTGCCAAGAGCTGGCTTCAGTCGAGGTAAGACAGGCCTTTTCATACCACTGTAACCTTCCCGAGATAATTAGAAGTGGCCTTTAGAGTCAGATTTTTGACAAATTTCTATTTGTTTCTCATCTGTTGGCTTTACACTGGTTAGCACCACAGTTCCAGGGTTGCTGGATGCACGTCCATGGATGGTCTGTTGGTCTGCAACTGAGAAGACTTTCATGGTAGTTTGGGTCAGGACAGAGCCAAGTTCACGTGCCTTTGCCTTACATGTGACCACCTGGACGATCTCCTGCCGGAAGCGCCGGCTGACCATGCAGTACAGCAGGAAGTTGGTGGTGGAGTTAAGGTTCTGGAGCATGTTGGCTAAGTCTCCAGCCACATTGATGGGGATTCTGTAATCATTCCTGTTAAAGTTCTCATCATTGAACTTAGTTCTCAGGATGCAGTAGGTGATGAAGCGTGGCAGGCTAAGGACGACAAACACCCCAGAGACGGTGCCCAGTAGTAGAATGGTCCTCCTCAGGACGCCACGGCTGCCTCTACCATGCATGACCCGCCTCTCCTCCTTTGTGAAGAGGTTACTAGCCCGGCACACATGATACCCAATGAGGTAGTTGAATATGATAACCAACACAATGGGGATTCCGCCGGAAAGGAAGGTTGTAATCCACACTATGACAGTGGAATAGGCATGATTACGGTAGTGGCACCTAGGCAGAGTCAAATTCTGCCCATTTGCAGTAATATTGACAGGTGAAACAATATTTATCCAGGCCAAGGGCACGGAGACAAGGTGGGACAATAGGACGATACCGGCGCAGGATAGTCTTGTGACCCAGGCCTGGGAGAAGTGCTTCTTTGCTGCTGTGCTGCGCAGGACCAGGTAGCGCTCAATGGTGAACACCACCACGATCCAGGAGGAACTGTAGAGGGAACCGTACTGAAAGAATCCCAGGATGCCACACCAAGGGTGGGAGTGCCAGAAGGGCTGCAGCAGCCAGAAGGTGAGGGTCAGGTCAATAAGGATCACCCAGACCAGGTAGAACGTATCCACGATGGCAAGGCAGCTTAGGAAAATGATGGCAGTGTCAGACATCCCACATTTACGGAAGCAGATCATATAGAAGGTGAAGAAATTGGCTAAAATGAAATAAAATACACAAAATTACTGATGACTGAGTGTTTATCAAAGGATACTGATAACATGTTAACAGTGGAATTTTTGCTCTGTAATTTTATGAGCGGGGTATCTGCTCATGTAAATGAAGTAATTATACACATGCATGTTAAAGTGTTACTTTTTCATCAGTTGCAGTTTTGTGGAAGCCCATTTCCATCACTGTGACAAAAATATATCAAATATAAAAACTAGATGCACATGTTCAATGTTTGATGAGGTCACATGACCATAAAAAAGTGTTTTCATAAGAATGGACAGACATGAGGTCACAGTGAGCTCGACCTTTGACCATAGCATGAGCTGTTTTAATGCAGAGGAAATAGGACCAGACAGAGGGAAACCTGAGCTTAGCCTGGTCAAACTTTTCAACAGTGTGGTCAGCAGTAAGCATACTGTAAATACTGGTTCATATTCAGTTTATTAGTTCACAGAAAAAGACAAACCTGGAATACCTATGATGCACAGCATGGGGTAGTAGATCTTCTGAACAGTGACGAAGATGGAGGCGCTGTCGTCATCCATGTTCTTGCAGTACCAGGAAAATGCTCACATGCCTAAGAGCTGCAATAAAGCAATTCGGAGGCAGGATGGTTGAAGTGATGTAGAGAAGATGGCACAGAGGAGCATTACAAACTTACTGATGAGGTGTTATTACCTGTTGCATCTTTTTACACAGTGAACTGTGAAACTAAATTGAAAAATTTTATTTAATAGGGATTTCTTAGCTTTTAATGTCCTCACAAAAAAAGCAAAAGACAAAAATAACAAGACACTAGTAAAACATGCAAACTCCACCCAACTGAACCCATGCAGACAATAAAAGAACATGTAACCTGCAGCTCATTCTAACCTTATAAAAACACAGCAGATCTAATTTCAGAATATTTTAAATGGCAATTTCTACAATGAGATCTTACTCTTTTCTAGTTGCTAATTTTGCTTAATACAAGACAATTTAGTTCCATTTAAGGATATCTCAGTTATCTTTATGCACTGGATCTCTTGTGTCTGTTAACTGAACCCAGAGGTGAAATCTAAACCAAATTCAGTCCAACTATGGCATTCAAACAGACTTACCTGTCTGTAGCTGTATGAGGCAGTGTGTGTAAACCAGGAGTGATATGAGGATGGACGGCTCCTCCTCTAAAGCTATAGGGGGGGTTGAACCACCTGACACACACCTGATGTAAATGCTCAGCTGATTCCACCTCAAATAATATTTTAAACGTAATCTTTTTCCACCCTTTTCATGACAGTTTCTTAATGATAGGGTTGAGTTCAATGCAACAAGTGTTATGGCCAAAATTAGACATTGAATTTTATCTAGAAGGGAACCTTGTCCAGTTTTTGTGTTCAACATGTGGCTAAAATGCAAAATAAACTACATTTTATGGACAAAAGTAATGGGATACACCATTTATTGTTTATAAGAATAAAAGAGATGAGCGCAATAAACAACATGGCTGTGCTTTCATCAGATGAAATGGGTTTGTGGGCACAGGATGACTGCACCTCACTGAGCTGATTCTTAAAGGTGCAGTCTACAATGCCCACCTCCCCACATAGACAGCATGAGAGGGGCTCAACAACAGAGCCAGCATTAGAATGCATTATTAAAAAGACACAAACCGCACTATCAGACAACTATGTGAGAAGGTTCCAGAGAAAAATATAACAGATCACTGCAGGGTTTGTCATGAATTTTGCATTTTGAATGCAATGGTAGTTTGGGTTGCTTCAGCCCTGAAAAGCTGTGCTACAGTCTGACAGTCCTCACCTTAACGACTCAGAGAAGAATCAGAACAAAATTATTTTGATCTGCACTGTAGTCAGGGCACTGAACAGCCATGAGATTAATTTTTTGACTCATAAAAAAGGTCTTTGTTTTTACTGTGACTAATCTTGTGGTTTCATCGATGCAGCCCACTGTGGCTTTGGCAGAGTTAGGACCACAGACAGGCATCCTTTTAGTCTCTGGCTCTTGTCTTCACCTGTGTGTCCTCCATTTTAGCTGGTGGATGGACGTTTTCCTTCACACAAGTGCATTTCATACGTTTGGGGATTAAACTCTGAGGGAAATGTCTCTGTGCAATGAAGGGGTGTTATTCTTTTTCTGGAATTCACCTGAAACATCTGAGTGAGGAGACTAATCCATGCATCTGTGTCCTGTACTTCAGTGTCTGTTTTGGGTTGTTCTGGGTGGTGTTTTTTCATGTCATCCAGGCTCATATAAATGCTTGAAATGCCCCTGTGAGGGGCAGATGTGTTACCTGTAGCTGTCTTATATTCAGAACATGTATAGAGCTTCCAGGTCTCACCTTCTGTAAAAAGAAAATAGTGTACATAGATGCCTCTTTTCAGGAGCTTAATGTCTGGCTGACCCTGCATCTGTGTGATGATTCTTATAGATTCATATTCACACTCCTGTCCCAAAGAAATGCAAAAAAATGAGTCCATATATTTGTTACTTCTACGCTGGATTATGATAACTCACTATTTACAGGATGCCCAAATAACTATAAAAGCCTCCAGTTGATCCAAAATGCTGCAGCACAAGTTTTAACCGGAGTCAGAAAGAGACATCACATTTCTCCAGTACTGACATCACTTCATTGGTTACCTGTGAAGTGTACAATAGAAATTAAAATTCTCCTCTTAACATACAAAGCCCTAAACAATAAGGCTCCCTCCCATCTCAAAGACTTTATTGTTCCCTATAAACCAATCAGAACTCTTCGCTCTGAGAGTGCAGGCCTACTTGTAGTTTGTCAGATCTCTATAACTAAACTGGAAGACAGAGCATTCAGTTACTGAGCTCCTCTCCTGTGGAACCAACTCCCAGTCTGGGCCCGGCCTGCAGACACACTCTGTACCTTCAACGGCCCATTTATGCTAACACAATTCACATACACGTGTAGAGGGGGCGTTCCGTCTGGTTTCTGTGTACATTACATACCAAATTTGGTAAGTTTTCGAGGAACTTATAGATGCGTACCACAACACAGAAAATGGAGCAGTACCACCCGAAGTCATGGGGCACAAGAAGAAAAAGAACAAAACACACCATAAACACTGAAAGATGAATGGGGATGGCTCAACTTTTTGAGGAGAGGCTGTTCCATAGACTGTATATATTAGTGTCATCCCGGATGACATCTTGGAGCCAAAGACAGGATGCAACCATATTTGGACAAATGGCGGCAGTGCAACTGGAGCGTAGGGAAAGCTAACTGCTATCTTACAGATGCACTAAAACTTCACCAAGCAGTGCCAGACAAAGTCATATTACGGTGTTGTTAATGTAAACACACACAACTGCAGGCGAGTGTATCTCAGGTAAAGCTATGAACATCTCGAATACATAGAAAATACAAAGTTCTGTTGGGTTTGCTCTCTGTTTAGTCATGAGGTCTTGGCCTCGAATTGTGAAGCGCCTAGAGATAATCAGCGGTTATGATTGCCGCTATACAAATAAAGATTGAATTGAATTGAACATCCCCAGTGGACAGCGTCTCAAAAACACATAAGTTCCTGTGCGTCCACTGACCCCTACGTGTCCAGCAGCCGCTGTCCTCAGAGGACCTTGAGTTCCCCTCCACCCATCTCCTGCTGGTCCTGCTGGTCAATTCCATGTTGTTTTGAGTTTTTTAGGGGTGAGACTCCAGCTGAGAATGAGCACAAAAAACATGCAGCTTCATTATTAAGATATTATGGCAAATAATAAGACAAATGACTGCTGTGCTTGACAATGTTTGATACTCTATGCACTAGCGTAGAGCATAAATGGGCCTTTAAACTGGGCTTAAAACTTTCCTTTTTGACAAAGTCTATGTCAAGGATAGGTCAGGTGACCCTTAATCCTCCCTTAGTTCTGCTGTATAGTTCTAGGCTGCTGGGGGAGTGTGAGGCACTGAGCTTCTTTCTCTTGCCTCTATCTCCCGTCCAACTTCTCAGGGCATCCAGCTCCACCAGCAGCTGACCTGTGATGACATGAATGTCAGGCAGCCGCAGCGGCACAAAGCGCCTTTCTGAAATGTAGTCATGTCGATTTTTATCCAACATCTCCAAAACCAGACAGTAATGTGTCATAAAATTTGACCAAGCTATTCTTGTTGAGGTCAGGAATGCTTTTGAGTTTTTGAAGAACATATGGCTCAACTTTTGCCTCATTCTTGCATACAGTATATAATTCTTAAAGATCTTCACTGTCACGTCCTCCTCAGTGTCCAATTCGATGCATCAGGCCACTTTCTCATAGCATCGGCCTCCTTTGACATCATATACTAGATATTTACCAAACAGACCAGGATGCTGTGCTAAACAGCAACGGTTGCCATAGCAACAACAACATGAATCTGAGAGGGAACAAAAACAATAAAACTGAACCAAAAATTAAGTAGGAAACAAAATGAGCAAAATCAAAAAAATGAACAAAATAAACAATTGACAAGAGGCTAAAAAGTGAATAATAATAATGAACAAATTTGAGTAATGAAAAAACAATTTCATTTTCAATTCACTTTAAATACAAACATAAAATAAGGAAAAACACCTTTTTGTTCATATTTAACGATACAAATACTTGATAACATCAGCCACTGAGATTATTTTGCTCATTTAGTATTGGCAATTTCTTGACTATATTGTCCAGTATTTGTCAAATTTTTAAAATTTTATTTTTAACTTTATTTATTTAGTTTTTGCAATTAATACTGTAACATTAAATCAAATTGAACAAAATAATGTCAGTGTTCATTTTTATATGTTTAAGACACATTTTAGGGTCATTTTAATTGTGTCACTCACTTGTTTATTAATTTTTGTTAAATTGGTTTGTAATTTATCTTCGTTTTTGTATTCTGACTAGGTTCATTTGTGTTTTTCTTCATATTTTTTATTTCCATTCATTTTCTTTTGTTATTTTTGATGCTCTACATCATTATCTTTCCATTTTCATTACTTTTTGATTAATATCGCTTGTTTCCTTTATTGCATGGTTCACTTTTAAACCTTCTCTGTTTTATCTTTATTCGCTTTAGGGCACTTTCTCTGTCATTTTATTCATCCTTTGGTTCATTTTTGTGAATTATTTAGTTCATCTTCTTGGTCAGATTCATTTTGTTCATTTCCTTGATTTTTTTGCTTGATTCTTGATATTATTTTATTGTCGATTATTTTGTTCACTTTTGCGTATTTTTTGTCTATTTTTGCTCAGTTTCTTTAATTGTTTTTAAATTTTACATACATTTTTTCAGCATGATTTAATTCATTTTGTGAATTTAATGCTTGTCTCTTTACAACTTTAAATCAATACCAACAACAATCGGCTCAATGTTAATTTCTATACATATTATAATTTTTACACCTAAAGGGTGAATATATAAAATCCTGTGTTACGTCCATAAGTCATAGTGCTCCAATAGCAGTCTGGACTGGATATAAAACCAACACACCTCTCATCAGGATGTTGTATCTGACACACACACACGCACACGTCACATGTTGATGGGAAAATGAGCATCTGGGAAAGAGTGTAAAATGTTTATTGTTCTGAATTTCAAACAGCAAAATCACTGAGTAACTAAACAAGTTTTGTTCAAACAAAATGATGAGGAGGAAAATGAAAGCTCTATGTTAGCAACTTGTAGACGTACAGCTGAAAAGTCAGTTCCATGAGCAGAAATCTGTCTGAATCTGAGTGAAGAGAACAAAAACAGGATTTGGCCCCGAAACATTTCATAACCATACAGCACAGAGTTCACATCAGCGTGAAAGAAGCTGATCCAGGGTGTCTGCAGGTGTAAGGTCATTTAACTACATATCAGGTTGAGTGTTGGACAGTAAAGGACAGTCAACAGTAAGGACAAAGTGAACAGAATGATCTAAAAATAAAACAAAATGGTCAAGAAAACCTAAAACAATCCACAAATTCACCAAAACAGAATAACATAATAAAGAATGTGAACAAAACAGAACAAAAAATAAAATCCAACATTGAGCATTATATATTCTAAAAATAAAGAAATCTGAACTAACTAATATAAAGAACTGAGGAAAAACTGAGCAAATTTTTACACATAGCTTAAATACACATTCACACTGATGACCAATTCCTGACTTTTAAGGCCTTGACATTAAAGGTCCAGTGACAGTGTCGGCAAGTTAGCTAGTACCTGATTGTATGTAGCAGACTGATATAAATGATTTAACAGGCGACCTGCCAGTCAACACGGCTTACAATCTCACAGTTGTCAGTCTAGTATGTCTGTTCCTCTCTTACCTGTACCAGATGTTGAAGGAATCTGAAACGCAGGCTGTCTCTCCTCAGTCATCCTGTGGTTAGATAGGCTACTGATGCTAATGACTGCTATGACTGTTTTCATCTCTGTGTGCATGAGCTCTATGAGGTTGTAGGGGACTGTTCCATATTCGGACACCCCTATGTTCCGACACCTCTATGTTTTGGAACATCTGTGTTCTGACACCTCGCTCCCACAGCCAGAGTGTTTTAAATGCCCCTGTGCACTTGGTACTCGCCCAGGCTCCGCGCCTGGAGTCAAGCCTACAGTCTTGCTCTACACCCTTGGTACTCCAAGGGGAGGCACATGGCGGGGCCCTGTCATGCCCGGCCAACAGAAACTTGGATTGTGGGCTGACTTTCATTAGATTGCAGCAAGCAAGCTGCTTTACTACGCATGAAACCCTCGCCCATTGTATCAGTCCTATAATCTAGTCAGGAACTTATAGTGGCTCACAACATCAGTCCTCCCATCCATGTATTGTCAGAACATAGAGGTGTCGGAACACAGGGGTGCAACCGAGGTTGTAAACCGGGGTGACTGGCAGGTCACCTGTATAATCATGTGCTACAATCTGCAACAAACTGTGAGCTAAGAGCTAAATTCCCAACATCAACATGGACCTTTAAGACATTTTCCTAAAGTGAACAACCTTCAGGCGTCCTGATGTCAGGCAGTGCAGATGCAGATTTG
Organism: Pseudamia nigra; assembly: GCA_029823295.1. Classification (NCBI taxonomy): domain Eukaryota; kingdom Metazoa; phylum Chordata; class Actinopteri; order Kurtiformes; family Apogonidae; genus Pseudamia; species Pseudamia nigra. The sequence continues at coordinate 10,042 of JAQQAE010001285.1, forward strand.
GCTGCAGGCCGGTGTCCTGCACATTCAGGGAACGTCTTCATTGCTTGTAAGAGAAGAGGATCAAACCACACTGATGTTCACGTTGTGACACCTGCATCAAAGAAACAAATTCCTCCCCCCAAAGTGGAAGTGATGATGTGTCTGAAATCCTCATTTACAAACTGTGGTGTGCATCATTTGTAAACCGACTGTGTTCCATATGAAGCACTAGTACTCAGACAAAGGATGCTACTGCTGTGTTCAGACCAAACGCCAAAGATCTCCTTGTGTCACCTGTGTGGACCTGTTGAACGCTGAACAGAGTGAAACGATGAGCTGTTTCACCTCCGTTGCACTGCAACCCTGGGTCAGGGGTCTGCAACCTGCGGCCCTTTGGCTCTTCAGTGGCTCCTGTGGCTTTGTCCCATAATGGACCGGACTACAATAAATCAAAATGAACAAAATAAGCACAAAATCAACAAAAGAAGAAAAATATTAACAATGGCAAAATAAATACCACTGAACAAAAACAAGAAAATGAACAAAACACATTAACAAAATGTAAATGAATCTAATGACCAAACTGAACAAAATAATAAAAAAAAAAACGATAGAACAGTCAAGTAAATGAACAAAAACAAGAAAATAAAAATACACAAAATAATGAACAAAAAAAGCACGAGAACTGAACATAATTTTAAAAAACAAATTTAAAAAGTAATAGTAAAAATAATCTGCAAACTGAAGAAAAATGATAAAGAAATTATATAATAACAACAAGATGTTTTTTAACATGTTTCCAGCTAAATACATATGTCGTACATAACAGGTTCAAATATTTTTGCAGCTCTAGACCTATATATTCTTTTGGTCTGCTCTTTGTGTTGTACAGGTTGCAGACCTCTACGCTATGCGATAAACCACTCATCACTGTTATGGTGAGGTTTGTCTGTTTAGATAAAACCAGCTGGTTCACAGTCACACCGAGTCATATATCAAAGGTTGTTTATTCACACACAACTGGACGTTTCCAATAAGTGACGTCTTTAGTTTCATGGTCAGATACTGACTGAAGTGCATGTGTTTTTACTAAGGCGTCAGAAAATGATGAGATTAAAAATTGAGCCACTTGAAATTTTTGGTGAAATTGAGCAAAACATCAGGTGAATGTTTTGGTCCATTAACTGAGATGTATGTGGAACACTGCATGTCATGTACACGTGTTTGAATGGAACAAAAGATTTAGTGAAGACAGAGAGGATGTCCAAGACGATGGACGTTCTGGACCCACATGCACATCAACATCTAATGAAAACATTCAACACATTGAACTAATCATTTGAACTGATCGACGACTCAGTATCAGAATGATAAACAAATGGTTTCCACTGATAAGGAGACATGACAAAAACGGGTCAAAGTTGTCCCAGAACGTCTGACTCCTGATCAAATTTAAAAACCCAAGCAAATTTGTCTGAACATTTCAAAACAAACTAAGGGAAACCTAAATTTAGTTCAAAGGAATGTTTACATGTGATGAAACTTGGATCTTCCAATAAAATCCTGAGACAAAACAACCGTCAGTGCTTTGCAAAACACCATCATCACTGAGCATGGAGAAAACATGACAAAGCACGTCCACATTCCAGGCCATATTGACTGGCTTCTTTGACATTAAGGGTATAATTTTGGAAGAGTGGGTGCTAGAAGGGTCAACAGTGAATCAACTCTAAAGCCAGCTGCACATAGAGAATCACGATTCACCTCGTCCCAACCCAACTGGAAATCTGCTTGATGTGCGATGGTTCCCAACCCAGATATTTCAGTCTTGATGATGTCCCAACAGAAATCTTGCCGATTCAACATGTTGAATTGCCAGGACTCAGTCCCGTCAATGTGCGGCATTCACAACTAACACTTTGCAACTTTTATAATGGTTGGGCATGTAGACAGCAAGTGATGTGACAAAATTGATGCAATCGAGGTTCACAGTCGATAGATGGCGCCAGGTGTGAGTTGTGGTGACAATCGGCAGCTGTGCACGAGGTATGTTCAATCATGTGTACCAGACGACCGGACTCAGAGTCGAGTTGGGATCAGTCATGATTCTCTATGTGCAGCCGGCTTAAGAAAGAGATACAGTTATGTAAAAACGGTTTCATCCTTCATCCAGACAACGCTCCAGGTCACACTGTGCTCTCAATAAAGCAGTTTCTGACCCAAAAACAAATCCCGGGGCTTGATGCCCCTCCATATTCACCTGATCTAACACTGTGACTGATTCCTTTGTCCTAAGATCAAATGTCTATCAAAAAACACATTTCGAGTCTGTGTCAGAAGTTAAGAAAAGAACGACAGAGGTTCTGAGAAACTGTCTGAAGACTTACTGCACTGCTTACCAGTGAAGACCTGAAGCAGCGGTGCGTTGAAGGAGAGGAGATTGAACTAGAAAGACACTGAAAAATGTTTATGCAATAAAACTATTACAGCATTAGTCTAATTTTTTACTACACATACATCATATATTGTGATGTTTAACGATAATATTCATGTGTCTCTAGAATGATAAGAACACACATATGCTACCAGGGGTAAATTTTTAAAAATTCTTTTTTTTCCAAAATCTGTTATGTATATGTATATTTCATGTTTTTGCATCTTATACTAATAAAGTAAAACCATAAATACCAACCAAATGTTTCAGAGAAGTGCTGGAATGTGAGAGTCAGTGGATGTCTGAGGCTGCTGATGACGCTCCACATGTTAGACAGATGTGCACAGCTCACAGTGAAGAAACTGGAAGAAATCTAATCTGTTTCCATATCTTTGTCAAAACTCAATCACCACAGACACTTACTTCTCTATATGTGATTTTTGGAATTGTGATGCTCATAGACTGTGTGTGTCGTTGCATAATGTGAATTGGTGTCTATTGACATCTTGACTTTGCAGACGTGGCAAGAACCTCAAAACCGAAATCAAAGTACTTTAACTTGTAACACCACTAACAGCCACTAGATGGTGCTCCAGAAAGCCCTGGCTCCTATAGACTTGCACTGAACTTCTCTCTACTCTCTCTTGGACCCTCTAGTAAGCGTTTTCAGCAGCTTTACATCTGGATCTCAGGGTGAGTACACCCTGCTAAGCAGTGTAATGTTTTGCCATTAGTTCCCCCATGATTGCTTTCACTGTCCACCATTATTTATCCAGATATGGTTACTTCCAACTCTAAAAAACCAACATGGCCTTTACCGAATCCTCCATCAACTTCTTATATACCACCTATGACGTGGCAGGTAATCACAGCAAAAAAAAAAAAAAAAAACTGCTTTTGGTCTGAACACAGATTTAGTTTGGGGTTAAAGTCACGAGAGGCGGTGCAAACAAAGTAAAACAGCTGCAAGTAATTCAAGAAGTCAAGGATAAAGCAATGAAGGAGACATGGAAAAATAATCTATGTGAAGGCTTCTGATTCAAACTCTACAAAAAGTACAGGAGTGGTGGTATGATACAGATTAACTGCAGTTCAGATGGTTCTCTCCCTTTATCACTTTTATCATTAGTCATATTTTTGTGCAGGAGAAAATAAGTCCAAACCTCTGGAACAGAAGCCAACAAATTAACTAAAACAAGCCTTTCTTATTTACACTGAATACAGGTTTTTCATTGCATTATCACAACCCCAGTAACCTCAGTACATCCTCCCCTTCCTCACCTCCTTGTCTACTACAAACATCACCTTGACAGTAAGGGGGGGGGCATGCCAGACACTGAGGGCTGTGTCGTAGCGTGGAACTGAAAGGCTCAGGTTGAGCTCAGGAAGCTGTACAGGTCCCTAACATGAAGACGCCCGACCGGGCAGGCTTCAGAGTTTGTGTCCCAGCCCAGTTTGCTGTTTTTAGAGGTTGTCCCCAGGCTGGTATTGAGGCTCGGTGGCTGTGAAGTAGTCCTCCAAAAAGGCCTGCAGGTACTCAAAGGTGGGGCGCTCTTCAGCGTCCTTCTTCCAGCACTGCAGCATCAGCTCGTGCAGAGAGATGGGACAGTCCTGAGGACACGGCATCCTGTAGCCTCGCTCCACCTGCTCCAGCACTTCCCGGTTATTCATGCCTGAAATCAAACACACAAGGTGAAGACAAGATTTGAAAATGATAGAAGATGTCAGATGTAAAGCATGCAAAATAAACTAAATGTTTAGTCTGTGATTTAATAATTTCTGAGCACAAATTGACTTCATTCTGACAGAATACCAATTAAATGATTATGATTAAAATGCTTTGTTCTGAAATGGTAAAAATAAAATCATAGATCCTCAGTTCACTGCTTTCCATTCATTCATTTATTCACATGGGGTTCATTGTGACATGCAAACGTGCGGAGCCGGGGATCAAACCACCAACCTTCTGTCTCATGAACGACCTGCTCGACCTATCTGTTGATTATTGTCACTTCTTCCCAGATGGAAATGACGATTTCATCAATATTGAACTGACCAATCAGCTACGTCTAGTTAATACCCTGTGGCTGGTGCATTAGTTGGCTCGGGTTTGCTGTGATCAGCGGGTGTTGGGCTGCTGTTGGGGATGGGGTCATGGATGCATTGACCTCACAGCTTTGTCATGATTGGATCAGCGGCATCCTCAGTCTGGAGCAGCTTGGAGGCCATATTTGGCATAGTGACTCTCCAGGTGATATGTTGTAAATCTGCCTGGGGAAGGTAAAAATCCAACGCAGCAGACATTTTTCCAGATGGCCGCCATTATTGTTCCCATTAAAATGCCAAAAACCCCAAAAACAAAGTGACATTTACAGTGGCCTTGTTGAAGTCCCAGTGGTATTCTTGACTCTGCACATTCCTTTAAAACTAAGCTTAAAACTTTTCTTTTCAACAAAGCGTATAGTCAGGGCTAGGTCAGGTGACTCTTAACCCTCCTATAGTTTTGCTGCGTAGTCCTTGGTTGCTGGGGAACAGTTATGCACCAAGCTTCTCTCACTCTCTCTCTCTGCACTCATTTCCATGTCATCTATACAGTATTGTGATGCTAACTTGTGTCTTCCCTGTAGTTCTGTGCTTCCTCCCTCTGCTCTAGGTCTCTAGATGTTCTTGATGTGTGGTTGCTGGTTTTGGACCCGTCCAGTGTCTGTACTGTTTGCTGTTCTATCTCTACTCTTTTCTTTTGTCTCTCACCTGTCCACTAAACCCAACCGGTTGAGGCAGATGTCCTCCTACCCTGAGCCGCTGGTTCTGCAGGAGGATTTTTTCTTCTGTTAAAAGAAGTTTTTCCTCCTCCCTCCATTGCCTGTGGCTTGCTCTCAGAGGTTCTGCTGGGTTTACTCTCTGTATACTCTTGAGGTTTCAGCTTTGAATTGTGAAGCACCTACAGATAATCTCGGATTATGATTGGCACTGTACAAATACAACTGAATTGAATTGAATTGCAAGATAATATATGTCAGTGACGTGGAGCAGCTACTGCACTGGAGGGCCTGGCTATCTCACGTCCTACTAGAAAACAAAGGTTATCCAAGCATTAAGCACCTTTCCTCCCATAAACAGCAGAAGGAGGCATCTGTTGCTCTATGTCCTCTATTTTGTTGTTAACAGACCTTTATATAGACTCGAGCATTTCAAGGCGAAATCTAACCCGAGCAGAGCCTCTGCCACCTGTTTAACCCGCCCCCCCTCACCTGGGTAAGGCACACGGCCCTTGGTGACCAGCTCAGTCAGCAAGATGCCAAACGACCACACATCAGACTTGATGGTGAACTTCCCGTACAGAGCGGCCTCTGGGGCGGTCCATTTGATCGGAAACTTCGCACCTGCAAGGGAGAAGAATATGACCAAGAATGAAGTATCACAGTACAAATACAGAGTTCCTGCCAACATACAGTACTACATACGACACGTTAAGAAGAGTTCACCTGTCACTTAGCCCCTGTTCAGACCTAACATGAGCCTCGTCCCGAGAAAGCTGAACACAAGTGTGCAGCTTCATATAATTCTGTTCACACCTGGTCCATGTTGAGTGGTCATTTCACGTAGCACACATTAAACAGGCTCATCTACCAATTAAATTAAAAAAAGAAGGAAAACATCAAATACAAATAAACCAAAACAAAACAAAATGAGCAAAAATGTAGAAAAAAAAATCACAAAAATTATTAAAAAGAACAAATAATTAGCAAATTAAAAAATAATTAAAACAATCAAGAAAAACTGAAGAAAACAGTCAAGTACATTATAAAAGGAGGGGACATAATAAGAACTTGACTGAATATTCAAATAAATGTAAAAAAAAATCACGAAATTGAAGAAAAATTCACACAGCAAGCAACAAGAGAAAAATCATAAAATCATCCAAATAAGCAACAAAAAATTGAACAAAAACCTAAGTATACAAGTAAATGAGTACAAGTGAACAAACTGAGCGACATTTGTACAAAAAAAACACCAAAAAAGAAATAATCAAGTTAAAAATGAACAAAATAGCAAAAAAAGATCAAAAATCAATATATGATCAATACATGAGATTGAAATAAATTCGATGTTACTTGAGTATTTTTTTACTCTTGGTTTTCCACAAGTACTGTTTCGGAGTACTTCTACTTCTACATCGAATTATAAAGTACAATATTTTGACTTGAGTACAGTTTCTGTGTTCTCTGCTCAGGAAAGATTAGATACGGACAAATAATTCACATGCAGATCAAAAGGCGTCAGAGCTAAGATTTGTCACCAGATGAGCCTCAACCTCTGCTGGTTCACACCGCGATGACTTATGATCATGTGTACATTGTACTATGTGTACTAGTACTTCTACTCTGACTGTTAGCTTTTAGAGCTGGACATAATTTACATGAGGACAACAATCCTGCTTCATTTACTGCAGCTGAAATTCTACTCAGTCTTTAAGGATTCAGTGATTTCAACGTTCGTTTTTCTTTTTTCTGTCTCACAAAACTAAAAGTTTGGAGAAACATATTTCCATCCTGAGTGTCTATCGAAGCAGTACTACCGGATCCTATAACGGTGAACATTAGTGATTAAATCTACAAAAAGGAGGACCATAGAACAAGTAAGAACAGAAAAATTACAGCATATCAACAAGAGGGTGAAATAAAACAGCAAAATTCAATTAATTACATAAACAGGGTTAGAAGTTATGAACTCAAACAGACCATCTGGGACTGTACACTAGATTATATGTTAGTTATTTGCACTCTCTCTTTTTCTTTCTGCTTTTTTCAAATAAATGACACAGCTCCAGAGTCTGCACAACAACAGTATTCATCATGGGATAAATACTTCACAGACTATTGATTGGTTTCAATGACGTTCATCTAAACAGTCTCATTGAGATGTGATCATAAACCCAATGGAGCATTTCAAAGGTCAAATGAAAAGCACTATTTCAGATCTCCTGGGGTGTCTCATCTCTGCATCACAAAAACACTCAGCAAATATTTGGACTCCTTCCTGGTCTCAGATATCTGCCAGGCGTTTTGATGCGAGCGTGCTGTGACGTGTCCTGCTGAGAAAATTCCCTCCATGACCTAATGCAGTTGTCTGTCATCAGTAGGAGTGAGGAGAGGGGATGTGAAGCATGGAGTAGAGGCAGAATTCCCACCTTGCCGAGCTGTGTACTCGTTGTCTTCGATGAGCCTGGCCAGGCCGAAGTCAGCGATCTTACACACCAGGTTATCTCCCACCAGGATGTTGGCGGACCGTAGGTCTCTGTGGATGTAGTTCATCCTCTCGATGTAGGCCATACCCGCCGCCACCTGGAGCACGACGGCGCAGAGAGGACGCCACATCAGCAGACATCACTACGCAGTTTAAACTCCAGGATTTAGTGCAACAGAAATATCTACTGATACTTAAAATGTTGTGTGTGCAGATGTTTGTCAAGTTGCAGAGTGTGTTTAGGAAATAAATGATTAGTTTGTGATGTTGACTTGAATTTAAACATAAAACTTCATGACTGAATGAATAATATTCTGCATCATTATCTGAGACGAAACAAAACGGGAGCTCAGAAAATGTTGGTAGCTCTGAGATTCAGAAATGACTACAACTCCAGTTCCAAAAAAGCTGTGACATGTAAGAAGGAATTTTGAATTTGATAAAAAGTTGGCACAAGGGCGACAAAAGGCTGCAAAAGTAATAGGCACAAATCAAAACCAACTGGAGCAGCATTTGACATGTAACTATGCTAACTGGTAACAGGTCAGTAACATGACTGGGGATAAAAAGAGCATTTTCGAAATACACAGCCTCTTACATGTAAAGATGGACAGAGGTTCACCGATCTGTGACAAACTATGAAAAACCATGGAACAATTTCAGAAAAATGTTCCTCAACGCAAAATTACTCAGACTTTGAACATCCACCATCTACAGTGCACAATATCATCAACTGACTCAGAGAATCAGGAGGAATCTCTATGTGCAAGGGACTAGGACAAAGGTCAAGATACCTACAGTCCACACCTTTCACCAACAGAAAACATTTAGAACATCGAGAAATGAAAAATCCAGCACCAAAGGTAGAGGACTGGTGAGCAGCTAGAATCCTGCATCAGACAAGAACAGAACAACATTCGTCTTCTAAAACTCCAGCAGTTGTTCTCCTCACTTCCAGATGTTAAAAGAAGACACACATTGGTAAAAATTGCCCTGTTCCAACTTTTTTGAGACGCGTTGCATCAATTAAATTCAAAGTGAGTCAGTTTATTCTGTGAAATGGTAAAATGTCTCAGTTTCAATATCTCATCTGTTGTTTATGTATGGGAATAAACTATGACTATGAGATTTGAAAATCATTGTATTCTGCTCACCTGTGCAGCCATGTCCACCAGGTTCGGCAGCTTCAGTCCTCGTCCCTCCCCATCTTTTAGGAAGTCCAACAGGCTGCCTACAGAGGACACCAACACAGAAACACTGAAAACACTCGGCACACTGGAGAGTTTTTCTATCTTTTATGTCCTCTTTTACATTGTGTTTGTGCGTCCGTTACATCTTATTTGCTTTCTTTTTGACTTTTGCGTTCGGTCAGTACTTTTGTCTGTGATGGCTTTTTCAGAATCAGTATTGGCTCCATTGTCAGTGAAGCTGTGTGGCTACCCTTCAAGACACAATATAAAATCAACAGAATTAAATACAGTAAAATATGAACATACTGAGAATATAAAATAGAATATGCTAACTGAGAATCACATAGATTTTCAAAATGTAAAGAACAGTGTAAAAAGTGAGTTGAAAGAATACAGTTTGTATCGTTTACATAATTTCAGTCTTTCTGCATTTCCCACAGTCCAAAAATAATCATCTGGCATCATGAAGTTTCACTCACAACCAAGACTCAGCCTTTAAACTTGAATAAAATAAAGACTTGACTTTTATCATGACGTGCACCAGCCAATCAGCAATTCCCTTTGGCCCTCCCTACTTGTAATCCATAAAATGATGAATGGGAGGTGATGACACGACAGCTGAGTGTTCTCTTCAACATCTAATTTGCTCAGTTTGACTTTAATGTCATCACCACCGGTGACAGTAAACACTTGGATCTTTGCTGTGAACTCTCCTCTGTGGTTTAACGACCTACATGTGGCAGCCTCCGCGTGCGACACACATGCACGTCAGAGTTTCCATTTCTCACGTTTAATGCGTGCGCAGCTCTTTCTTGCGGGATTTAAAATTCCAGAGTTTGTTTTAAAGGCCTTAATTATCCAGAGACTCTATGAAACAAAGGTTTTACCATCGCACCAGAGCAAATATTATGCTGACTCTCAAGGAACAAAACAGTCTGACTGAAATTAAATACATTTCAGAAATGCAATGTTTGACGCCAGACTGCTTTCTTCTTCTGGTAACCTTATTGTGGGACGTGTCAGGGTTGGGGTGACATATGTGCAAATATCGGCCTTTTTGAACAGTAAAGCATGACAGGACGTCTCTGTAGAGCATATTTCTTTACTTATTTCTATTCCATGGGGTCACAGGGTTCTCTATGTTTATATCCTCTATGGGTGCCCGGCACATGGTTATGTAGACTAAGGAATGTCGGATTCTTTTCAGCTCCGCAGTTACTTTTCCTAATTCTGTGAAGGTTCTCAGTCATTCAGGTCATGGTATCCAAGGCATGTGGTTTTCTTCCATTGACTGGACTGGATATTTGGATTGAAGACATTTTGCTACATATCCTTGGTAGTCTATGTGCATCTCAAGGACAAAAATCATTCCTTTGAGGACAACAACGTTTGGATCTTGGCTAGAGAGCATAGATGGTTTGAGAGAGGGGTGAAGGAAGCCATTTTTGTGAATCCCTCTCTGAAAAGAGGGGGAGGGCTAAAATACAATCTCTCACCCATTTACTGTTCTGTTCTTAGAACTCTACCCAGCCAAACTGGAGCCAATTTCCTGGGTCATTCACCCTCCTCCCATCACCATCCTCAGGGTGAAACCTGTAAGGGCTATCTCCAACCCTGCATTTGTTAGGGACAGGGACCCCAGTGTCTCTGTAATGACCCTGGTCCAGGTGAAACTAACACCTTTTAGGATGAAAGGGTGAAGTCCTGAGTCACTGAGTATAAATCCTGGATTTCTGCATCAGACCAGTTAGAACTGAAAAACCTTCCTGGATGGGTAGCGAAAAGTCTTCAATCCAAATATCCAGACCAGTTGACGGAAGAAAACCACACACCTTTTCGTAATTCCTTTAGGTTTTCCTATCCACTATTCTATGACCTCATGATGATCCAGTTGGGGTTCAGGAAAAGGAGGTAGGAAGGACTGTTTGGACAGGCCCCATATTTTTTTTCCAATATCTGCCTTTTCTGGCACCCATACTGAGTTTAGGTCTGTAAGCGGCTGTGTCTATTAGATTGCTATGAAACGACTGGTTCAGACTGGACCAAGAGGGGTATAAAACCTGAAGGCACTTTGATTGATATAAGTATTTACTGTATGTGATCATCCGGTTGGTACTTCCTATGTATAGAACAAAAATAACAATTTCATAAATCAACTGGAGATCTGCCCCTCCTTGAATCGCCACCTTAACGTTGTGGAGGGGTTTGTGTGCCTGAGAGATCCTAGGAGCTATGTTGTCGGGGGCAACTCGCCCCTGGTAGGGTCTCCCAAGGCAAATTGGTCTGAGGTGACAGGTCAGACTCGATTCAGAAGACCCTTATGACTATGCGTTCCTGTGGGCCCACCACCTGCTGGAAGGGTTGTAAGAATCCGGCGCTGTGTGGTTTAGGTGGCAGCTGATGGCGGGGGCATGGGTGGTCCAATCCCTGGCTCGAGGCCCTGTTGCAGACCCAGGACACACTGGAGGGACTATGTGTCCCCCCCAGAGGAGCTGGGGGAGGTGGATGGGGAGAGGGAAGTCTGGACTCTGGGCTTTTCTGCTTAGGCTGCTGCCCCCGCAAAGTGACCAGGGTAAGGATAAGATGATGGATGGAACTGAGTCGAGGGTGTTTATGTGTCTGATTGTCACTTTTGCATTTGTTTCTTCAGGTGATAAGCCACAGGGAGTTTCACCTCATGTGTTTCTGTGAGACCTGGCTGAACAGCGACTGCCCAGACTGAAGACATATCATTGATTAGATCTTTCGTACCTGGGTAGCTTGTCGAGTGACAAATTCCAGACTTTAGAATAGTTATCTACAATGCCATGATGGCTACATAATTACTTTTTCACTGTAACTTGAAATGTAAAGTTTTACCCCACATAGAGCTGTGCTACTATAGCACTAGGTAGCATCACATGGGTAGTGTATTACAGCTGGGAATAAGCCTTGTGTTCAGCTTTTAGTTTAAGACATGCAGGCATAATGATCACTGCAGCTTTAATTTCACACTCTGACACGACTTTCCTCAGCTCCCTTTTCATGTCGATAAAAGAGAAGGTGAAACACATGGGCGCTTTTAATAAACCAAGAAAAAGCTCTATGCACGCCTGTTAGTTCGCACAGGTGTGTGTGTTTATCTACCTACCTTTGCCCATGTACTCTGTGACGATGTAAATGGGCTCCTCTGACACCACGGCGTACAGCTGCACCAGCTTGTCATGGCGGAGTTTCTTCATAATCTGAGCCTCCTCCAGGAAGGACTCTGGGGACATGGTGCCAGGCTTCAGAGTCTTCACTGCCACCTTAGTGGTGCCGTTCCACGTTCCTTCACACGCACACACACACACACACACACACTGGCATCAGCACGACATCAACGGCATTCACATTCACATCGCGTCACTTCAAAGCCAGACAACCCTGCTGTCTAACCTGAAGAGATGACTGGCAGGTGGGAGGTGGTTGAAAACAAGGGCTTGAGTCTAGTTTTGAAGTGATGGTGACATACACATGCAAAACAGAATGAGATCAGGAGACACTGTGAGCATCAACTAAATACTGATGCACAAAGGTAGTGCAGAGGGTAATTAAAACAGTATAAAAGTGTGTTTTGGAGCCCTCAGTGTGATCCCACAGGAGCAACCAATCCTTTGTAGGACGATTAACAAAAGCGAGCCTATAAGCTCTGCATGATAGTCACCGTAACACCAATATGTGATGCCTTTAGTAACACACACTGGAATCACTGCAATACAGCAGAACTCCATTCATCTCATTCTGTGACAGTAATGGATGCAAGAACATTAGTAGTGGCCCAAAGGGGAGACACAGCCCATGGCGTGACATTTGGTTTACATGTGTTTGGGGGGTTTGAAGGATTCACTTCACACTAAGCTCATAAATCAAGGTGGGTTCCTTTAGTACTGTGACTGTGCAGACATTCTGGGTGTCAGCACTGAGCAGGTGACGCTCCCCTGTTGGCTTGTGAGGTGATTGGATCCCAGAGACACCTGAACACACTCGTCAGACTCTGTCTAGCTGGAATACGACCAAAATGCACAGCACACGCTGATTCTCTGCACTGTGGAAGTTCAGCATGGCAGATATCAAATACAAAATGAAGATGAATTAAAGGGGAAGTTTGTAACATCTCAGTTTAAAATAGGTTGGAAGTAAACTAAAATTATCAATAGAATGTGAAGAAAAGCCAGTACTCTGTTTAGGCAGCGGGGAGGAAATTGGGTGAGACCACCTGTGTTACATATTTTAATGTGTAAAGCAAACTACAACAGTCAGTTTAGGAGTAGAAGGTCAAGATGAGACCATTTGAGTTATATAACATCTGTAATCTCATAGGAGTCAGGCCTTTTGGCCAGACAAACAGAAAGGCACTATCCACTTGATAAACAGGCAGATGCATCTCAAGGCGGTGGCTATCTCCTCTTATGATGCACACTCCCAGTGTCTCTAGGGGTGCCCTATATCGTGCCACATCTGACTTTGTGGACTACAATGCATGGTGGGGTGATGTAACCTCAGGGTGAAGCATTGGGTATAAAGGCTGTTGAATCATCACTTATTTTAAACGTGTGTGTGTCTTGCTGACTTACCCGACTGTATGCATGTTTAACTCTGCGCAGTTTTACGCACATAAGGAATGCATCTGTTGTGACTGTCTCTGCATCCAGAACTCATTACCTTGGGAAAGTTCAAGTCCATCTTAAAGGACTGAGAGAAGAGCTCTCTAGGACAATGTAGACTGATACTATAGAATGGTTCGGAATTATTTAATACTTATCTTTCATTGCTTCCTGTGGGCCCACCACTTGCAAGAAAGGTCATAAGGATCTGGTGCTGTGTGTTTTGGTTGGCAGCCGAAGGCAGAGACCTGGGTGGTCAAATCCCTGGTTGCCAAAACTAGTTCCAACTGGGAGGAGGCCCTGGGGCAGACCCAGGACATGTTAAATTGACTATGCCTCCCCCACTCACTCCCCCCCAAGAGGAGCTGTAGGAGGTGGCTGGGGAGAGGGAAGTCTGGGCTTCTCTGTTTAAGCTGCTGCCTACGCGACCTTGACCAGGATAAGCTGAAGATGATGGATGGATGATCTTTCATTGTTTTATGTATGTTATTCATGTTCTTTACAGTGTATGATTGTTGAATGACTGTCTGGTCTCTTGGACAATTAATGAGGATTTGATCTGGTTAAACCAAGTTAATAATAATGAAAAAAAAATCACTCCTTAGCATGTGTGATGACACAATTTCCCCAGAAGTCCAGATAACATAGTAACCTGCTAGCTGTGGAATGTCAGAATAAACTGGTAACACACTGATTTGGATGAAGTGGGAGTTGTTTCTCATAATTGTGTGTCTTCAGTTTCAAACTATTCAAGAATTTTTGTGCACATGTATGACTTACACCTTGCCCTTTTTCCTGTAAATACACCATTTTAATCTCTCAGAGCATCTTTTATTATATTGCCCATTTTGGACTTCCATAGTGCAGAGAATACTGACCGAGTTACCAGACAACTATAGGGGATAAAATGTGTTTCGCTGACTCAAAGCAGATTTATTTAAGTCTTATTTTACGGATTATGTGGCACAAAACAAATATGCCAAGTCCTGCAGGAATATTGTAGAAAAAATGGATGATATTAGCTTTAATCTTCAGTTGGTGATTAATGACAAAATGTTTCTTGGCACATTTTTGAATCAGTCGTCATATTTATATCCAGCTTTCTCTGTGGTGAAATTAAAAAAAGGTACTTTATTTATTTCCTTACCGTAAAAAACATCTGCAAAACATCCCGTTCCCAGCTTTACTTCCAACTCAAGTGTGTCTCTGCTGATCTCCCAGGCATCATGACTCAAGCCCATAGTGTCAGGGATGTAGTTCACACACACGCCCGTTAAATTAAAGCACAAACCATCTGCACTCTCTACAGGGGGAGGGAAGGCAAGGCACACAGGGTTAACTACTGGGGAGAGGAACATGCACCAAGGGATGTGGGAGGAGGCCATCTTTGGACTGGCAGCAAAGTCTCCACACATTGGATGTCTTCAAATAGGGACAAGAAACAGAAATACCACCCTGACACTACCTCAAACTCAGAATTTTCTCATGTAACCCCCTCCTCATTCCCAAGGTGGATTCATTTGTCTGTGTTTTGGAGTCTGCTGCTTTGCCATGGCCTCCTCCCATTCCACCTCGTCTTCTTTCCGGAGGCGACTGGATTCGTACCCATCCAGACCTCCCCAAACTGCCCAGTCCCAAGACGCTTGATGAGCTGCAGCGACTCCCGCGGGATCTCCCACACGTCTTTGGTTTTGACGGAGAGGTCGGCGAGGCGGGGCATCCCTTTATGGCAGGGAACCACCAAGCGACAGCAGAGCCCGGCGGCTCGTTCTGAGTGGCGAAGCACAAGTAGACGCGTGAGGAGAGATGTGCAGAGTTAGCAAAGCATCCCGCAGGAGGAAAACAGTGGGTATGATCTCAAAGAAACACAATAAGACAGACAAGGAGCAGAGGATGTGTTAACATATGATGATGTTTTTTTTCCATTTGGGCTTCCTGGCTGCTTGCAGGTCAGAGGATCTAGGACTAATCAGACTTATGTGATTTTTCTTCATGCTCACAGATCATAAAATCAAACAGAGTGCTGCCAGAACACTAGCATCACCACAACTCCGCAATAAGTCAGTGACACAGAGGTGCTTTCACAGCCTCCACAACCTGAAAGAAACTGTGAAAACTGCTGAGCACGGACAGCTATGGCCGCTTTGTCAAGTCGCAGAATATAATCCACATGAGGTCAGGAGGGTTTATCCTACTGGAGGGTGAGAGAGAACAAAATCTCCAGCTGTGGAGTCTGAACATACTGAGGATCTAATATAACCCCTCCCCCCCTTTCCCATTTTGTAGCTTTGGGTAAGCTTTTATTTGATTTTTGATATATTTAACTGAATTACTTGCAACCAATAGCAACACGCATGGTTTTAAATTAAAGTCCCAGCTCAATGAGTAGGAGTAAAATCAACAAAAACATTATAAAAGAACACAGAACTAAAGTGAGACCAAACAATTGAACACAAAATTAAAATAATCAAAGTGAAGAATAATGAACGACAGAATCAGGTAACTCAACAAAGACAAACTAAGCAACAAATTGAGTAAAATGAACAAAAATCAACAAAGTGAATAAAAATGGACAAAATAACCAAGTAAATCAACAAAAATGAACAATACAACCAACAAAAACTGAAAAATGAAGGAAATA
>JAQQAE010001286.1:0-26156 GCA_029823295.1 Pseudamia nigra
GGTAGTAGTGTCACTTGTTGTAGCACACCGCCATCTGGTGGATGCATGACGCAAGTGCGCCTTATAATCCGGTGCGCGTAATACGGTAATTTGATGTTGGCCTTGTATTAATGTGCAGTACCTGTGGTCCTAGTAAGGCAGGCATTTATTTACTTTTATGATTTTTGTTCATTTTTATTCATTTTATTTACCGTTTCAGTTTTTCATTCTTTTTTAAACTTTTGTGGATCATCTTTCATTCATTATTTTTAATGGTGTTATTTTTCCATTTTTATTCATTATTACAATTATTTGTCTATTTTTCCCCCTTTCATTTTTGGGTTTCTTTCTTCCCTTTATTGATTATGTTGTTTTCTATTGTTCATTTTACTAAAGATTTTGATTCATTCTTGATTATTGATTCATTTTCTTTGTTTTTTTTCATTCACTTTAATATTTCTTCTTTATTTTTTGTCTGGATCACTTGTTACATAAATTTTCTCTTCCTTTTGTGTAATATTATGTTTTTTATCCTCATATTCATTATTTTCTTAATATTTTAATACTTTGTACATCATTTTTGTTCATTTGTGTATTATTTCATTTTTTTTTCTGTTTATTCGGTTATTTTTTATTATTTTATGGACTTTTTACTTTCATTTCTTTTCATTTTCATCTTTTATTTTCATTTTGTGGCTTATTTTGTTCATTTTTCACATTGCACTTTTCTTTTTTCTTCATTTTGTTTACTTGCTTTGATTAATTTTCCTTCTTTACACATTTTATTATTCTTACATTTTTGCAACTATTTGATCATTTTACCATACCACACCAACTTTGTTTATAAAGCCCTTTAAATTCCAAACCGGCCAAAGTGCTGTACATTTGGACCACATTAGCAAAACCTTACAAAGAGTACAATTAAGAAATATAAAACACACAAAAACAGAATTTAAAATGACAAACAGCAACAGAACAATAAAAGACACATAAGATACATAAAATATTAAAGATACATAAGATACATAAAATATTACAACACAATAAAAGATAAAATAAAACAATAAAATAAAACAAATCTACCTTTGATCAAAATCAACTCTGCATACTGGGGTAAAATGCCAGGGAGTGCAGGTGGGTCTTTAAAAGGGACTTAAACGTAGAGAGGGACGAGGTCTGCCTGACATTCAAAGGTAAAGAGTTCCACAATCCAGGTCCCACCACCTCAAAGGCCCGATCACCTCTGAGCTTTCGCTTTGTTTTTGGCACATCCAGGAGCAGCTGGTCAGCTGACCTGAGAGAGCATCCAGGGGTGTGGACATGAAGCAGCTCTGTGAGGTGGGGTCGGGCAAGGCCATTTAGGGCTTTAAAAACAAATAAAAGAATCTTGAAATGAACTCTAAAATGGACAGGCAGCCGTGGAGTGCAGCTAAAATAGGTGAAATGTGCTCTGTTTTGCACCAACTGAATAGAAACCTGGCTAACACCAAACTAGAGGGCGTTGCAATAATCCAGCTGAGTGGTGACGAAGGCATGGATAACTGTCTCAAAATGTTGCTGAGAAAGAAATGGGTTCGTCTTGGCCCGTTTTCTCAAATGAAAGAAACTGGACTTCACTACTGCACTAGTCTTGTTTAAAATAACTGTCCAGTTTGAAACCCAGATCTGTGACAGTGGGTTTTAAAAACTGCACCAGGGGGCCCAGGTCAACCGGAGATGTATGACAGGAAGCACCAGGACCAAACATCATGACTTCTGTCTTTCTGTCATTAAAATACAAAAAAAAAATTAAAGCCAACTGTTACGACCCTGGCTCGTAACACCAACCATGCTTTTAGATCTTTAAGGCAGTCCAGTAAATTTTTCATTGAGTACCCTTCTGCTTGTTTTACTGGTACATAAATCTGACTATCATCAGCATAACAATGAAAAGCAATTCTGTGCTTCCTAAGAATGGAGCCAAGGGGGAACAGGTAAAGGGAAAAGAGCAGAGGGCCCAGAATTGACCCCTGAGGGACCCCACATGATTTTATGTTCATTTAGTTTTATTTTTGCTCATTTCTCATTCATTTTGTTCATTATTTTTTCATTTTTGATACCTGTCTTCATTACTTTCTCAATTTTTGATCATCCTTTTACATTTTTTGTTGATTTTTTTGTTAATGTAGCTTTTTTAGTTTTCATTTTTACACTGAATTGCCTGGTTAGAATTCATTAAAAGTGGGTCTCCACTAGATGACCATTAGAAATTGTGGGTCGCAAGGCGACACCAGTTGAAAAACGCAGTGTTAGAACCACAGCAACAGCATGGCAGCATAAGTGAAAAATCTTTAAAAACATACAGTATATCCCAATATACAGGGAAGCTATACAGAATGTGGACTTTGACATGTTCCTACTCTGGCTTTTCAACATATTTACCGTATTTTCCTGATTAAAAGTCATTGTTTTTTGCACAGTCTGGCGAAGGGAGCAACAAATACATCAGAGCGACTTGTATTTTGAATAAATTCGACTATAGGATGCTTGTCACACTGACAGCCACTAGAGGAGACGAGCCACAGCGCAGCTCAGGCGTGCACCCGCGCACCCGCAGCAGCGCGGACAGACGCCACGTGTTCTGCAGAGCGTCAAATACACGTTTTTTTCTTCTTCATTATGCATTTTTTGGCTCGTGCGACTAACATACCGGAGCGACTTTTCATCCGGAAAATACGGTATACAGATTTAAAGTTATTATGCTTATAGTTTAATGACAGTGGTTTGAGGACTAAAATGTACAGATATCATCAAGCATTTCTGATCTCATGTGGTATTTGTCTGTCAGGTCTGCAGCTTCCTTGTTGAGAGGTAGTGAAACTCAGTGAAACAGACCTCTGGGCCCCATTCTCTACCAGTACATTTACAACCAATAAGCGCAAACATGAACATATGAACATGGAATAATTCCTCTTTCCAGCAATGTATAAATTGTAGATGAGACCCCACCGTTAGAGATAACAAAATAATTCAAACATAAGTACAATGTATTCAATAGTTTTACTGCAAAAAGAAGCCATGTGCATTATTAACAAACCTGAATACAATGATCACTGTTTCTAATCCCCCAGAATAATGCAAATAATGCTCAGAGCAAAAACAGAGTCACTCAGAGACTGTGTTCAAAAGTTCAGTTGTATCATCTGTGAGGCATGGATAAGTTTACTGCATAAAAGGTTATGAAAAGGATTAACAGTAGATTTACACTGACAGTCAAAAAGACAGACAGACAGAACACATCTTCTCCCTGTTTTTCACATTTACGTATTTTTATTATTTTTAAGGTTAATACTAAAGACCTTCAAACAGTGGAGGCAGCTACGTGAGGTGCTGTATATTGTCATTTCCTAGGCTGGTATTTCTAATAAACTTATGACAGTTCTCATTAGAGCCCGTTTCATCATAGTGTCTGATGGTTTTGGTGACTGCACTTGTGGACACGTTCGATCTTGAGATTTTTGGATTGACTGACCATCATTTCTTAAAATAACGATGGACCGTCTATTCTCTAAATTGAGTGTTTCTTGCCATGTACTGTATGGATGTGTACAGTTGTTGTACCGTAGTAGTACTAATAAGGGCTTTTAATTCTGTACCCACCTCTCTGCACATGTCAAAGGTGAACTTTACGACAACCTCCTCTTGTTCATCTCAGACCCCGATACCAGTCTACCAGAGGTTTTTGGTATTCTAAATAAATTTCAAATTTTTTCGGGATATAAATTGAACCTGGAAAAAAGTGAGTTATTTTCTGTAAACCAAGCAGCTCAAAATTATCCACTCAACTCACTTCCCTCCAAAACCACTCACCAGTTTTTTTACTTGGGCATTCCTGTTGCCAGAAAGTATTCTGGTCTTTTCCCCCACCAATTTCCAACCTCGACTCGATCAAACAAAGTCTATCCTGAAGTCCTGGTCATCCCTCCCTCTTTCAGCTGCTGGCTGAATTACTTCTGTTCAAATGAATATTTTATCTAAGTTTACATATCTATTCCAATGTCTATCAATTTTCGTTCCTAAATCATTCTTTACCAAACTAAATGGCATCATAACAACTTTCATCTGGAAGGGCAAGCCTCCCCGGACATCATGGGCCACACTACAACAACAAAAAGATGGGAGGTATGGCTGTTCTGAACTTCAGTATTATTATTGGGCAGCAAACGTTAGACCAATTGGCTCTACGAACATCCAAGAGCTGACACCTCCTCATGACTATGGCTAGAGGCATCATCTTGTAACCCCTCATTCCTGTCTGCTGTAATTTTCTCAAGTAAACCCCCTACACCAAAAATATTATTGTGAAAAACACTGTTAAAATTTGGTTTCAATGTAAACATCATTTCAACTGGACAACCTTCTCTCTAAGAGCCCTGGTCCATTCAAACCACTTCTTCAAACCATCCTTATCAGATAAAAACTTCTGACTGGGACAATTTCGGCATCACTACTTTTGCCGATCTGCATGACAATGGCACATTTATTTCATTCATCAACCTCCACATTAAATTTGACAGTGACTTCTTCTGTGATCTTCAACTACGTGATTTCCTGTCTAAAAGGGTCCCTCAGTTTCCCAACGCACCACAAAAAAATCCTGGTGACTCTATGTTAGATCATTCTCAAACATTTAAGGGTGTAATTTCAATCTTATAAAACAAAATTTGACTTATTGAGGAATCTGAGTTTTCTGTATTGAAAGGAGAGTGGGAAATTGAGTTGAATATGATACTCTGTGATGAACTCTGGCTTTCCATCCTGATCAAAGTTCACAGCTCCTCTGCATCGCTGCTTCTGGACCAACCAAAAGTTGGACCAAATTTTTCCTGATACAAACCCAAATTGCAATTGGTGTGGTGCTACTCCTGCCAATCATGTTCATATGTTCTCGTCCTGCTCAAAACTGAAACCATTTTGGCTAAGTATTTTTACACTAATATGTTCCACTGCTGATAAATCAATTCAACCATGCCCTCTAATGGCCATATTTGTAGTTTCTCATGCTCTGGGACTATCAAAAGCAGATTGCGATTCCATTGTCTTTATTACACTTCTGGCCCATCAAACTATTTTATTCAAATGGAAAGACCTTCTGCCACCCACATATATGCAATGGGTTCATGATTTTCTTTTCTTCTTAAAATTTGAAAGGATTAAGTTTTCCCTGCAAATTCAAACAAATTTTATAAACAATTGAATTCATATACTGTATGTCCGCTTTAAGACAAAGTGGAAAACTTTTCACAAGTTAGTGACGACAGTAATGTTTCACACAAGCAGATTTCTACTACCAGTGTCTGCACGAAACCTTTTGCACAAATATTCACACAAATGTCAGCAGATTTGCAGACCACACTGTTTCCCCGGTGCAGAAGAACCACAAAACACTTTCTGATTACTTGTCGGATGAAGTTTCAAAACGTACCACATTTTGTTCCTGGCTTCTCTCCAAGTCAAGCTATGCTTTGACTTAATCAAAGACACACTATCGAGCCTGAGATGTGGCTGCATAAAAAGGAATCTGTCAGTCACAGTATGCTGCTTTAAACAGTAAAGCCACTGAGTTGATCTGCTTCTGAGCTCAACTGTCCATTACAAACATTATGATGCTGGTGATTATGCAAATCAGTTTTCGCTATAAAAGTGCCTGCTTAATTTCAAGGGTTTAATACATTTCATTATTTTACAGAGGCAAAAATACTCCCCGCTGCATGAAGAGTACAACATTTAAGCTGTTTAATGGAACATTATTAACAATGACAATTTCAAACAAGGAGTTGGAGAGTGATAAATGGATTTACAAAGCATTATGTGAATTATAAAACAGTGGAACTAAGACAGTGCATGGCATAAAAGAGGGCAAGATTCATCTCTTGTTGGTGTACCTACTTTGGCTGTTATTAGTTGATTGTATAGGTCTGCCTAGTAGTACAGAAAGTGATCATCTACTCACATGCCGGGGCTCACAGGAAAGCAGACAGTGGAACTAGCATGCTTATAATTTTACTAAGTGTAGGTGGCATGTTACTTGTTCACAGTTAGGTCAAAAAGGTCAAAGCATGAAACACAGGAAACAGATGGAAGGGGTTTTATTGTACTGCCCTAACCATCTCCTCATAAAGCCCGTCTACACTTCTTGATTTTAGACTAACCAGACGAAAGTTGACAAAACATGCTAATATCCTGGCTGAAAAATGGTGGTCCTCTGTTGCAGTGAGAGAGGTTTAAATATGGGCGTTGTCCCAGCCTGAGACAAAAGACAGTCTGAAGGAAAATCACAGACTGTGTACAAAACTTGGACAGACTCTCACAGGTAAACCAGAGGTTTCTGAAGAGACATATGGACACTCAAAAAAGGAGGCTCTGAGTGTCACCATATCGACACTGCCTGGTCACACTGACACAAAAATAGACTTAGGTGTGGAGTGAAGGTGAGGTGGCTTTGATGAAAAGATGAAACCTTTTTCTCAGACTCATTTGTCAATCATAGCTCTCGTGCCCTTGATTATGCACAAATAATTGCATCTGGATCTTCCAAAAAGTTATGTAGAAATTTGCCCCCGCAGTACTCGTAGAGGTGGAAATACACTGCAGAAACCCAAACTTGTTTGCACCAACCTACAATATAAACATGCTTATTTTTGCACTGAATCTTTTGACATGGTTCTATGAGGATTGACTTACTTTTGAATTTAGCCCCCAGTGTACACTAACAGTACTGTGGTTTTTGACACTTGTGCCTCAGCCACACAGGTTCCCATGTGCTGACAATGTCAAAAATTTAGGATGAATACATTACTTTGTGAGTGCTGCATCTGATTATGAATGATCAGTGGGACAAGTACTGTATGTTTACTAAAAGTACTAACTCCAAGGTTTCTTTTCATCATCCCAAGATGGTCTCTGTTCCCATGTTTCAGTCTCTAGATTGTTTGCATGCACAATAACAGTTAGGTTAGTTTCACTAGGTGCTTTTCCATCATCTCAATTAAATGCACATTTTGAAAATGTATGTAATTTCCTAATTGCAACACCTCAAATTTTGAAAATTTCACATGGAAAACAAAAAAAAAAAACTAAATCAGTTGATGGAAACAAAGTAAATTACAAATGCAAAAAAATGCAGAAATGACATCATCCACTTGCATCGGTGGCAGCTAACAGCTAAGCTAAGGCTTAACTCTGTCTCCTCTGCAAAATCTTGAACATCAGAACCTTTAACATCAAACATTACCCAGAGGAGACATTGCTTAAAAGTCTGTCCCTCTTACCCACTGCTGGGCATCAGCATCTGCCTTCTGTTCCTCCTGACAGGTTGGACAGGCTCATTCTACTCCATATTATTGGTCTAACACAGCCTACTGACACCACTCTATCACCTAATAATATCCAAATCCCACAGGATCTTTTAATTCAGTCTTCTGGACTGGGTTTGTTGTTCAGTGGGTGCTGCTCCGCCCATAAAGATGGACCTGCCTTCTGTCCACCTGAGCTCTTGCTCCAACAGATCCTCAGCACCAGTAGGAATATGACCAGCAGGGCGATGATGAGAACACCACCTAAAAGTCCCACCCAGCTTCCCGAGTTGCATCCAGGATCCAAGACCGCTGCAACAGCTCCTGCACGGAAGGCAATGACCGGCACAATTTACAATATTCAGCTGATGGTGGATGTACAGTAGGTGTAAATTTCAGGGGGAGGATGGAGGGGCTGTTGAGGCTCCCTTTGTCCCCACCCAATTAAACAGTAGTTTGTAAATGTACCAGATATGTAACTTTTGGGTCTGATTTACGTAAATAATATGATATGTTAATTTTTTAATTCTGTTCTTCACTTTTCATTCATTTTCTCAGTGTATATATTTTTCAGTTATTTATTATTTTTTTCATTTTTGTTTATTTCCTTGATTCTTTCTTTCTTGATGTTTTTGTTCATTTTTTCAATTAAGTGCTTATTTTGTTCATTTTTATACATCTTGCTGTCAGAGTATTTAGAATAAAAAATCAAAACAGCTATATCCGTCTTTAATGGTACCATTTGTGCACATCTTCTGGTTTATATTGTTCACTTTTGTCCACTTTCTTGATGTTTTGTTCATTTGTATTTAATTTCTGGATTACTGGGTTCATTTTCTTGACTACTTTGTTCATTTTTTGCTCATTTTGTTGCATATTTTGCTTTTTTTTGTTCATTTCCTTGATCATTTGGATCATTTTTTGATCCAATCAGAAACATACAGAAAAAAAGCTTCAAACTGATGGATTAACAATTGACAATATTGACACTTGCGTTAATTGGGTTCATTTATTGTTATGTTTCTGTATTATTTTTCTTTTTTTTTCATTTGCCCAGTTATTTTGCTGTCATTTTGGAAAGTGCTTTATTAAATTTTGTTCATTTTATGGATTATTTCTTTTTTTCATTTTGTTGACTTAGTGCTTGTTTTATTCTTTTTTATACAGGTGATTATGTTAATGTTATGTTCATAGTTTCATTTAGAGTAAAAAATATTATGTCAGTTATGTCAATTTACAATGAATGATTGCTAGTTTTTGTTCATTTTGTGGATTCAGTGGCACTGTTCATTTTTGTTACTTGTCAATTCATTAATGGTAAAAAATGGAAATATTATGTCAAGTAGGTCTGTTTATAATGAATATTTGTTTCAATTTCTGTTCGTTCTGATGCTTATTTTGTTCATTTTTGTCTATTTTCTTTGCTTACCTTCATTGTAGATGTTCACCACCAAATAACCAGATCTTTCCACCGTGACCTTCCTCCACCCATGTGACACAGAGGGGATCCACTCTTCCACCTCACAGAAATACCGTCCGCTGTTTTCGGGATATGGCTTTAAGACCGTTAGGCTGAATTCACTGGACACCAGGTGACCAAACTTTAGCTGACCACTGTCCCCAAACCAGTAGCGGAAGGTGGAGTTTCGATACACTGTAAAAATGGGTCGTGAGTCATTGGTCGCCTCCTTCTCCCAAAACCATGTGACCTGGAACTGAGACTGAGGGCTGGACTGTGCAGTAACGATGCAGGGTACGGTGAGGTTCTGTGATGTGCTCACATTGAATTCCTCCTCCTCATTTAGAACAGTCAAGTTGTTTCCTGTTAAAACCACAAATTAAAAATGTTCAGCTTCACTTTCATCAGATCGACACAAAGAGACAAAAACTGAAATTAAGAGCAGAGACAGGAAATATTTGTTATATTTCTTGTTTGTTTTGTTCATTTTGTAGATAATTTTGTCAATTTATTATTTTTTTCAATCTACACAGAATTTTCATTTGTGATCTTGCCCATACCTGTCACATCCACGGTCAATGAGATGGGTCCAGTATTGTCTGAGGCCGTTTGCTGCCAGCGGCCGTCTTGATCCAGCTGGTACTGCTCCACCTGGCACTCATACGTCCCACTGTCCCCCTCATGTGCCTTTTGAATCCACAGATGGAAGCTGCTCTGAGCTTCTCTGGAGAGACGTAGCCTCTGCTGCAGGCCACTTACATTTGGATGTGATGGGTATGTGAGCAGGCCCGTGTGATCAAGCTCCACCAGGGGAACACTTATGATGGAGGAGTTTGGTCTTGTGTGGCGCCATATGACTCTGTACATAATGAAAGGACTGACTGCAGCTGAGATAAGGCTGCAGTGAAGCTCTACATCCACACCTTCCATCACATTCAGGCTTTGGTTTTCTTTATTTAGCTCAAGGTCATTGGCTGGAGAAAGGCAACAAGCACAGAAGACTAAAGTAAGTAAGAGTAAGCAAACACTTCAAATTAGTCAAACTGTTTTTGTTTAAAATCGAACTGGAGCCATTCTTAGCCTGCCTTTCCCATATTTTATTTTGAGACCCACAATAGGCCATGAAACTTTTTTAACTGGGTCAATTTGTTTGCTTTTTTGTTATAAACTTAAAACCAGTCAGAACTCTTCTCTCCCAGAGTGCAGGCCTATTCATAGAATCTCTATAACTAGACTGGGAGCCAGAGCCTTCAGTTACCAAGCTCCTCTCCAGTGGAACCAACTCCCAGTCTGGGTCCAGGATGCGGGCACTCTCTGTGTCTTTTTAAAACATTCTTTTTGGCAAAGTGTATAGTTAGGACTGGGTCCTTCCTTTAGTTCTGCTGTATCATCCTGCTGGCAGACTGTGACACACCAAGCTTCTAGCTTTTTTTCTGTCTCATTTCTGTGTCCCTCCCTGTAGCTAATTCCATATTTATCATGTCTTCCCTGTACTTTTGTGCTCTCTCACCCTTTTCACTCTCTCTCGCTCTGGAGTTAGATGTTCTTGATGGGCGATTGCTGGTTGTGGTCCTATCCAGTATTTGTCTGTGCTGTCCTGTGTCTGTGTTCTTTGTCACTCTAGCGCTACTCTTTTCTTTTGTCTCTCCTCTGTCCACTAACTGCAGCTGGTCGAGGCAGATCTGGTTCTGCTCTTACTCCATTCATCCATCCATCATCTTCCGCTTATCTGGGTTAGGGTTGTGGGGGCAGCAGCCTAAGCGGGGAATGCCTCCAGCCACCTCCAGCTCCAGGCATTCCCAGGCCAGCCAAGAGACATGGCCCCTCCGGCGTGTCCTGGGTCTGCCCCATGGCCTCCTCCCAGTTGGAGCTAGTTTTGGCAACTGGGGATCGGACCACCCAGGCCCCTGCCTTCAGCTGCCACTGAAACCACACAGCACTGGACCCTTATGACCCTTCCTGCAGGAGGTGGGCCGACTCTTACTTTAAGATTAAAATACATAAAGTTCTTAAGATGTGCATTCATTTACAGCAAAAAAGCTATATTTTTACTCATTTTTGCTAATTTTGTGGCTCATTTTGTTGCTTATTTTGCTTTTTGCTTTTTCCACAAATATTTACCCAGTTTGACTATTTTTGGCAACTGTCTATCTTATTTCCACAATTTTGTTCAATTTGATGATTATGTTGACCATTTTTGTTTCTGACTTGACTACATTTTCACTCAGTTTGTTGCTCATTTTGCTTATTTTTCTTTATTTTTCACTTATTTTCCTAGTTTTGGCTCATTTTTTTGCTTATTTCAACATTTTTTGGTTATTTTGTTGCTGCTTATTTTTTGCCATTTTGATGCTTTTTGAAAAAACATTTTGTTCCTGTTTTGTTTATTTCACTGCTTATTTTGCTCATTTTTTGCTCATTTGGCTCTTTTTTTGCTTATTTTGCTTACCTTTTTTCATTTTGTTGCATATTTTGCTCACCTTTGTTTATTTTGTTGCTTATTTTGACAATTTTTGTGAAGTTCGTTGCCTATTTTTCTCATTTTTTGCTCAGTTTACAAATTTTGGTTGCTTCCTTTGCTCATTTTTTTCTCATTTCGAGGCATAAACCCACATTTATCATTCGTATCTTGAGATAAAAGCTTTGTGAAGACACGTAAACAGATGTGACATCCTGTGACTCACCAGGCTCGGTGATGGTCAGATGTGTGCTTTTGGAGATTGGTGGGAGGTGGAACCATTCTCCACGTGGATCTCGTATCCATTCCACCACCTTACACACGTACAGGCCTTTGTCTGATGTTCGCGCCTGTCGAATAGTCAGGTAAAAATCTGGGCCTTCTTTTCGACTGGTGCTGATGCGCTGCATCTGGCTCAGTTCTACCTGGGGCCCAAATGTCACTAAGGCATCCCTGTTGCTGCTGATGATGGTCTTATTCTCTGCCTGTTGCCATAGCAACCAGGTGACAGCGTAGCGAGAGGATGCAGCGGATGGCGAAGTAGCTGAGCATTTCATTTCTATATCGGTGTTGATGCTTCGTGTCAAGGTGGGGGTGGAGGTCAGGATGAGCTTAGGCTCTAAAAGCGGCAGGCAAGTCAAATATGGTGAGAAACAAAAAGAAAAAGGATCAGTTTTTATTCATAACAGTCTGGACAAAATCATATGCTGTCTGACAAAACCTGACAACAAATGAAACTGAGAAAAACAACTTTAAACTTTTTTGTCATTTTCCTAATTATCGTAACCTTTTATTATTATTTTTGTTTATTTATTTATATTACTTCTTGATTTGGCTTTATTTTTTGGTTACTTTGTGTCTATTTTATTAATTTTCAGGATTGTTTTCATTTTTGCGATTATCTTCTTTTGTTTGACCTTTTTAATTTGTTATTTGTTCCTTTTGTAAATTATTCTTCATTTATAATTCTAGTACATGTCCTTCATGTTCTGTTCATTTTGTGTGTTATTCATTTTGTTGATTGAGTTGTTGTTTTGTGCACATGATTATTCATTGATAATTCTTTATTTTAGGTTATTTTGTTTCTTGTTCTGCTCCTTTTCCATTTTCTTTTGTCCATTTTCTATAATTTCTGTGCAATTACATGTACCTTACGATTATTTTTGCCTCCAACAAGGAGCTCTGAGCTCTGCTCAGTGCAACTCAAGTTTTGCTACGTTTGTACTGATTGTTATGTCATTACCTCTGCCAAGGGGGTTATATTTTTCACAGAATTAGTTTATTTATTTATCTGTTTGTTTGTTCACAACATAACTCACAACGTTGTGAACAGATTTGGATGAAATTTTCAGGATAGGCCAGAAATGGCACAAGGACCAATCGATTGTGGGAGTGAACTGAATCATCACCTGGATCCAAAAGATCTTTAAACGATTCTTCACTGTTGTGAGATAGGGCCAAATTCAACATTTCTCCTTGTAAAGCCAAAAATAACACCCATAAAATTTTGCCAGAAACATAAGACAGCATCATAATATATTTTATCAAACCAAAAAGTTTGATCCAGATATGGGCAATATTCCAGATACAGTGATCCAGAATGCTTATACTGACAGAGGTTGAGGACAAATAACTACTGTAAGGTAGGAAATAAAGCAAAAGACATGAAACTGACACCAAATTATAGAGGAAAGTCTGATGATTCAGTAATGTGCTCATGGATTTGCTGTATCTTCAACATTTACAGAGCTAGACCCAAAAGAAAACCAGCATTATGGAAATGTTATTTTTGGTGAATAATTACTGAACTAATAATGATACAGTATGTAAGTGGTTCCAAATATTAATGATAGGTTTTCATGGTCAAAAAATACAATAATGAGGGTGAAATAAATTTAAGAATATTACTTTTGGTGCAATAACATTTAGGGGGAAATGAGCATAGGTTCAAATGATAATGGTAGGTTTTTACTATGAAAAGAAACTGAGCTGCCTTGATGGAGGTCTGCGCTATCTGAGTTTTTTTTTTTGCTTTCTTCATTATGTTGTTCCTTTTTGGTCATTTTTATGACCATTCTCTTCATTTTCGGTTCTCAGTTTGTTCATTTTCTTGATAATTTTCTTAACTTTGTTGCTTTCATTTTCACTCAAGACTCTGGGGAAACAAAGCCAAAGCACATCAATACACTAATTTGCTGCATTTTGCATACTCAAGACCCTGAAAGACCTAAATGTCTCCCCACAGCATAGTCAACAAAGGGTCAAATTTGCCATTGCAGTATGTGTTTACAAAATCATTGGTACATTTGTCTTTTTCAACAATGCGAATGATATATTGGCCCTTTAACTATTCAACATTATGATGCTAACTGTTAAAATATGTTTGAAAAGCTAAATAATATGGGAGAGTCGGGCATCCCAAAACTCTTCTACCTAGGTTGTTAAGGGCTAAGTAAATCACATGTCACAATGTCCAATTCCACTCTGAACTCAATTTGGACCAAATGTGAAGATACTCCACTTTGAATTTTAGGAGAGTAATACCTGGTTTTTCCACCTTCACACCCAACTGGTTGGACCGTTGAAGCTTCTTGTAGACATTCTGCAGAAACACCGACGCCTCACACTGGTAGCGCCCTGCCTCGTTGAAGCTTGCGCCATTTATAATCAAATAGTAAGAGTCACCATCTGTTTTTTTCTGTATTCTCAGCTGGTAGTGGTACTGTTCTGCAGACCAGCTGATGGTACCATTAGAGTATACCGTGACAATGTTATTCACTGACAAGTCATCACGTTGAAGGCTCCAGGTCAGCGTTATTGGCAGGCTTATCTGTCTGATCAGGCAAATCAGTTCAACAGTTTCTCCCACTGTCACTTTGTTGTTGCGACTCTTCAGGCTCACCTTTGCAAATGTATCTGTCGAACAAACAAAAATGTTAGCAGTGGCTTCTAAAAAAGCAGAAGTTTGTTATCGCGTAGTCATCATGTGACTACCGGTGTCTCAAATAAAAAAGAGATGTGGTAAAGGATGTTTTTAATTACTACTTGTCTCTCTTATCAACTCTTAAAAATAAAAGATTCAATGTTTAGTTTTGAGGATTGTTTCTCATTTCTATTACTTTCTTCTTTAACGGTATTAGAAAAACACAAGCATTTGAAAATACAGCTCCTTGATGTGATGCTGTGTTATGCCACTATAGACATGTGAAACCAAAAATTTGTCCACCAAATATTTGTCCACAAATATATACGGTCTATGAAGTGCACATGTGTAGCTCCCTCTCATCCAACACACTGAGAGTGTATACTGTACATATTAGTGGACAGTAGCTGTGATGTCACCCAGTGGTTTCTAAACCACCATTTTGAGGCAAGTCAGGCTGTGACTAAACAAATGCAGAACAGTAACCTACTGACTCGTAACATTTAATCAAGCACTGTCTAACAAAGTCATTTTACTAGGTGTGGGGAAAAATATTGAATACAGTGTAATGTTGTGATACTTTGTGCTGCAATATTGCACTGATGTAAAAATGACAGATATTTATGGTCAATTAAGAAAAAGAACAAAAAGGTTTATAACTGCTGTAAAGTTGTGGGTACATGTTGGTCAGCTGACCATTCACTCCACAACAGGATGCAAAGTGCACATTGTTGAAGTTAGTGCAGCATCTTATTGTAAAACATGTTATTTTAACTTAGGTTGAATAAGCAAAAAAAAAAAAAAGGTAAAGTACTACAATTCTCAATGTATAGTGATATTGCAATACTTAATATATAGTAGTATTGTGGTAATATTGTATTGTGACTTAAGTATTGTGATTATATCACATCATTGGGTCTCTGGTGATTCCCACCTCAACATACAGACCTGTACTGTATGTCATACAGACCTGTCAGTCACTAAGTCACTAAAGCTGTATATATGCTGTACCATTACATATTTTTAATAGAAGAAAATATAGAGGGACCACCAGATCTCTTGTAAGAGGTTCCAAATGAAATGACTCATGCTATGATTAATCATAAAAAATCTATTTGCTTAGTATTTAAAGAAAAAAGTCTCATGGGAGTAACATTATGGGAGAGAGAGCTTTTTGGAGCCAAATGGAGGTCACTGGAGCAGCTGCTGGCAGCATTACAGCTTTAGGTTATTACCACCTTGGCCTCATTGCACAGCTAGTCCTTGTCTGCTGAATGGTGTCATAGAATTTATGGCCAATAACAAACATGAACCATAAATCCAGTCAGATGAGTTGATGTGGTTTCGTTACTAGAAGTTATGGCTAAAAATGTTTGTAAGATCACAACAACCTTAGCGTTTGGCCACCAAAATCTAATGTATTTATTTCTTTAGGGAAATCATACAGTGCTTTCAGGCAGACATGGTTCTGGTTCTGCCTCTAGCTCTGTTCTGGAGTCTCTGAACCTTTGCCCACTGATGATGTCAGAATTGCTGAAGAAGAACCAACATTTTTGTTCCAGCTGAGAACCAACTTTTCAGCTTCTGAACCATTTTTTCCAGTGTGGAAGCACTTGCTGGTACAAAATTAGGGTCTGGAACCAGAACTGACACAATGACCTGCCAGTGAAAAAGCCCTAATATTGTCTTCAGTAGTACAATGATCTTGAGCACCAAAATCTTCCCAGTTCATCCAGGGGTCCAAGTTAATGTTTGAGCTAAATGTTGTGACATTCTATCAATCTGTGCCCGAGGCACGGCATTGTAAATACAGTATAATAGGGAGAAACTGAAGATCTTGGTAGATCTTGGTACAGTAGATCTTGGTAGGATCTTGGTAGGATCTTGGTAAGATCTTGGTAGGGATGTGCTGCAGACTCATCTACCAATCTTCTATTTTTTTTCCACAACGCAAAAGTGTGTGCACGTATTTAAAATTTGGGTATTTTCACACCTTTTCCTATTGCAAATGTGTAAAATGTTGAGGTCACCAAGAAACTAGAAGTGGATGATAATTTAAAGTTTGTGTGACTGGAGGAAAAAACTTAAAGGTCTTGTGAAAGGCATAAAAGCCACTGTGAATTTAGATTTTATTTGGATTGAGATTTACAGTATATAAAGTCTGTGTTGTCAGATAAATGCTGGCTTGCTGCCAGAAGGGATTTTATTCTTTATTCTTTATTATAGCCATGTATTTGCAAAAATTGATCCATACCTAGGGGTTTGACTGTCACAGTTGTCAAACCTGATGCACTGTTGGTCTTGCTGTTGGTTTTCCATTCTGACACAGCACACTGATAGCCACCAGAATCAGAGGGCGTGACATCTTCAAGCTCAAGGTTGAAGGTGTCATGAGCTGGACGGGTAGCCTTCACTTTACGGTTTATGAAGTCTTCTCCTTTCTCCATCACACCCTCCTGACTCAGACTGATGACAATGGTGTCCCCTGGCTTGGATGCTGATTTGTGCTGCCATGTGACAGACAGCTGATCTTTGACTCCTCCCACTTTACAGGTAAGTTCCAGTCTGTCACCTTCCTTAACACTCACACTATTTTGCATTTCAACTGAGAGCCCATTTTCTGTAATGAGACACACGTATAATCAATGATGAGATGCAAATGGAATTTGATTATGCTTATAATCATTGCTTAAAAATGAAAACAACATTCTACGAAAAAAAATCAAGAGGAAAGAGAAAATTAAGTGTAAATTACAATCATTCCTCCAACCCATACAAGCATAAAGGTAGTTTGTTCCTTTATTCACTTACAAACCAAGAGAGTGTTTCCTAAAACTGCACCCCAAGAATTCCAACGTAACCATGGGTGTGTGAGTTGCATTTCAAATGCCATAACTACCACCTGACTCCTGGCCTCACCTCCCAGTTTCATTTATCATTCACCAAAAAAGGTGAACATTGGTTTCACAATACCACATCAATGTCTGCATACTTAGCATGTCCGTGAAAACGGATGGACCAATTATCTGAAACTTGGCATGTCTATCGATGACTTAAACATCTACATCATAACTCTTCAGACAAGTGGTAGGTTTTCAATAGGGGGAGCTACTGCTGGTTTCAGGAAAAGACACAACAACTAAAAATTGTCAGAACTAATTTACTTGAAATTTGCCATAGTTATTGAACACAATCAGATCTCAAATCTGCCAACTTTTGGGATATGTAGAGTTATTGCTTCTGGAATGGGGCGGTGGGGGCGCTACTAATTGAAACACCAAAATTTACAAGTGCTTGAAAGTAAAACTTTAGTTGAAACTTTGGAGGAGGATGTGCTCGTAAATGAGAGAAAAATCAACTCAAAAATGTGTTTTAGGATTTCGTGTGTAACAGGTAGTTTAGGCTCCTTACTGACTAACCTGTGGCTGAGATGCTGACACTCTGGGGGCTTGAATCCCGTGGTGCTCCCAGTGTAAAGACACCAGTTTGGTCCCAGTCCTGAGGCCATGCTTTACACATATATTCTCCCTGATCATTGATTCTGACAGGCTGCACCATGAGTCGATATTCTTTTTCCCCAATCCGGGCTGCCCTCAGCTCTCCGCCTTGCTCTCTACCTCTGTAATCTGGCCCCACAGTCAAAATCCCTGTGGGCCCGATCCGAGCCAGCTCTACACCTTCGTGGAGCCAGGCCACGGAGAAGAACTTTTCTCTCTGTGTGTCTATGCTGCAGGACACAGACAGCTGCTGTCCTTCCTGCAGAGTTGTCTGGTGCACTGAGATTCTCACCACCAGCGACGATATGTCTGGCACCACCTCTGCACAAGAACAAAAAAAAAAACACAGGGAGGTAAAACATAGACATCAACATCCTGTCAAGATGTCACTGCTAAAAGTTCAAAGATGTATGTGTCAAAACACATAATTGAAGAGCAGAATCCACAACAGAACAGGGTTATACCACCAAAAATGTTCTCAGTATTGGTCAGTACTGTTGATGTATGTTACGATAAATGTCAAATACTTATGGCTAAAAGCTGATCTTTGATCCTGAGGGAAAGTTGAAGAAACAAAATGATACTCTATGGACTTAATGTATTAGTAAAAGAAGCAACAAATCAAAATGGATGTAAAAACTAAAAGGTGTGAAAAGATGGAACATGCTTAAAAGGTGTAAAATGATAAAAATACAGAAAATGACATAAAAGACAAAAAAGAACAAAAACAAAAGATGTAAAAGATGCAAAATAACAAAATGTAGTATGAAAATGCAATGATGAAAACAACAAATATGATGCAAAAGACAAATTAATAAAACATAGCAAAAACATTGCAAAAGATACAAAAAATGTAAATTTTGCAAAAAGATGACATTCACATAAAAGATGCAAAAAATGAAAAAGGCAGGCATGATATAAAAGATACAAAAAGATGTAAATGATACAAAATGATGAAGTAAAAAGGATGTACAAGTTGCAACGTGATGAAAACAAGTTAAAAGACACAAAATAAATGAAAGATGCAAAAAGATGACAATAATGTAGAAGACTAAAAAGATGAAACTGATCTAAATGATGAAAAATATAAAAGACAACAATGACGGAGTGCAAATGTGGAAAAAGACAAAAAATAAGAAAGACGAGAAAATACATACAGTAATAGAAACAAAAATTACAAAATGCTGAAAATGGTGTAAAAAATATGTAAAAAAGGAATGGAAATAATGTAATAGCTGCAAAGAGATGAAAGCAGGGAGAAAGACACAAAAATACGTAAAAGATGGAAAAAACTGCTAATGATGAAAAGACTAAAAACATGAAACCATAAAAAACACACAGACATAAAACAAAAAAAAGACCAAAAATGTTGTACCTAATTTTGTAGTTTTTGAATATTTTGTTTTGAAATGAAGACAGTCTGACTTCTATCATTATCATAATCTGATCCAGAATGAGTTCAGGAAAAATCCTAACCTTTGGCTTTGACAGTGAGGTTCATTTCCCCCGCTGTCCTTTGTGCAATGGAGTACCAGGAGCGGTCTGGGTCCTGGATCCATTCCTGAGCTTCACAGTAGATTCTACCTTGGTCTGACAGCTGTAACTGAGACATCTCCAACCTGTACGTGGCCTCACCGATTTTATCTAACCTAATGAGTCCTGCTTGGTATCGCTGTTCAAAGTGCTGGCCCGGAATCAGTGTGAAATCCCGGTCCATGGCGATGATGGGATGACCTCTGTCCTCAGCAGTCGAATGGAACCAAGCGAAGGACAGGTGAGTGTGCTGAATTGTGTTGGTGGAGGCCTGGCATGTTAGGGTCAGAGGATCGCCTTCAGTGAAGCTGAGCAACGGAGACGCCGATGATGAGACACTGAGGGAGTTGTCGATCACTGCATCACAGCAATACAAAAACAGTTCAGGCAGGATGCTCTTGTCTGATTTAAACATCGTTAATAAAAGCTAATATGCGTTTTCATTTTGCCAGTAACTCTGCTCAGTGATGCTCTGGGCCAATCTGAGGAAGCCTGGCACAGATGGTCCCTGTAATATGACAAAGCCAGGGTACAGGAGAACAGAGTTTGTTACATTATTGTTATTTATTCAGCTTAATTCAGGAGGAGGTTGAGGCGGTGGAGGAGAGTGTGTTTTCTGATTTATGGGCTAGTGACAGTCGCTGTGTATGCAGCATAGTAGCATGAATGAAGACCGCCAGGATTTAAAGGTGCCATGGTTAGTGGTTTGTAATGCAGGGATTAAAGCAACTAGACATAAAAAATAGGCTTGAACTATGCAAGTCTTCCAGGTCCTGAAGCAGCAAGACACTCTCAGTCCCTCACACTACCACCATCAGGGGGGCAAGCACTTTTTCACACAGAGCCATGTAGGTTTGAATTTTTTATCCCCTTAAAAATAAAAATCTTCATTTAGAAATGGCATTTTGTGTTTACTTCTGTTGTCTTAAATTTATTATTTTGATTTGTTTGATGATCTGAATCATTAAAGGGCGACCAACATACAAAAGGTACGAAATCAGGAAGGAGGCAAACACTTTCACAACACTGTATAAGCACTATTGTTTTTTAATAGGGGGTGCTGCCACTTGGAACAAGAAAATTTGCAAGTTGTTGAACCAATTTACTTGAAACTTGCCATCGTTCCTGGTTCAAGTCAAGTCAAGTAAACTTTATTTATAAACACATTTATAACAACAGATGTTGTACCAAAGTGCTGTATAGCCTTGAAATAATTAAATAGATAAAATACAAGCAATAAAGAATTGAAATTAAAAAGGGGAATCAGCAGTAACAAAACCAAATATAAAAACACATAAAAACAACAAAAGACAAACTCCAAAAAGCCAAGGCTCAGTCTGGTTCAAATGCAAGAGAATAAAAATGTGTCTTTAAACGAGTTTTAAAAGTGTCCACTGTTGGTGAGGTCCGAATATGAAGGGGAAGGCTGTTCCACAGTGTGGGGACAACGACTGAGAAGGTGCTATCCCCTCTTTGTTTCAATCTGGACCTTTGGGCAATGAGAAGCATCTGGTCAGCAGATCTCAACGATCTGGAAGGAGTATGTGGAGTTAAAAAAATCAGACAGATAAGATGGTGCTAGCCCATTTAAAAACTTAAAAACAAACAATAAAATCTTAAAATTAATTCTAAAATGAACTGGGACCCAGTGCAACGAAGCCAATACAGGTGTGATGTGGTTTCTCTTATGTGTGCCTGTTAACATCTGAGCAGCGGTGTTCTGGACCAACTGCAAACAGGAGAGAAGGGACTGAGACACACCCGTGTGAAAGCTGTTACAGTAGTCAAGCCTTGACGAAATAAAGGCATGAATAACCTTCCCTAGTTCAGAGAAGGAGAGGAACGGCTTGACCTTGGACAGGATACGTAACTGGAAAAAGCTGGCTCTGACCATGGCATTTATTTGCTTGTTAAAAGACAGGGCATTGTCAAAAATAACTCCAAGGTTCTTTATGGCAGTTTTATTGTAAGCACACAAAGGGCCAAGATCAATATTCGGGGTGGCATGAAGATCTGGAGGCCGAAACAAGACAA
The DNA here is from genome assembly GCA_029823295.1 of Pseudamia nigra. Taxonomy (NCBI): domain Eukaryota; kingdom Metazoa; phylum Chordata; class Actinopteri; order Kurtiformes; family Apogonidae; genus Pseudamia; species Pseudamia nigra. The sequence goes on from JAQQAE010001286.1 coordinate 21,218, forward strand.
CCTCAGTCTTGTCTTCATTCAAATTCAGGAAGTTGTGGGGTATCCAAGACTTTACATCCTCTAAGCAGTCCAGCTGAGGTTGGAAGTGAGACTGATTTTAGAAGGATGTAGATTTGTGAGTCATCTGCATAGCAGTAATATGAGATGCCATATTTTTTAAAAACAGAACCTAAAGGGAGCATGTAAATGGAAAAAAGTATTGGACCCAAGCCAGACCCCTGAGGAACACCACAGGTGAGGGGTGCTAATGAAGAGAAGAACTCACCAGTGTTAACAGAAAAACTTCTGTTAGTTAAAAATGATTTAAACCATTCCAGTGCGGTTCCTTTAATTCCAATACTCTCTTGGAGTCTTGAAATTAAAATGCCATGGTTGACAGTGTCAAAAGCAGCAATTAGGTTTAAAAGAACTAAAATAGCTTATTCCCCAGAGTCAGTAAAAAGTAAAAGGTCATTAAAAACCTTTAAAGTGTGCTGTGGTTCAGCCTCCCCTAAAAAAAACAAACATGGATCCAACAGTCTTGTCAAACATTAGGTCCATCTCAAAATTGCTTTTTCTGTCTAAGTTGCTGGAGAAAGATGTTTTTATCCAGCTTCAGAAATTTTCTAGATGATCATGGTCTTAATGACGCTTTCCAATCTGGTTTTAAAGCCCTCCACAGCACAGAATCTGCACTTTTAACACTAGGAAACCCAGCTGGACACAAGACTGCAGTTAATTAAAGATAAAAACACTTGAGCCGACAGTCTCAAAAACCTCCTTCAACAGGCGAGAGGGCATGATGTCTAGGCTGCAGGTTGTTGGTTTTATCTGACCAATCACTTTAGAAAGCGAAGAGAGAGTCACAGGTTAAAAGTGGTCAAAAACTGCAGTGCACAGCGGGGGAGCACAGGGACCATTGGCTGAAGAAATAATTTGTGGCCTAATATTGGCAACCTTGGCCATAATTAATGCGAGAAAATTCTCACATACATCTGCAGTAGCTACAGAGGGGGCGATGACAGCATTTATAGTATCAAATAATACTCGGGTTCTGTGGCAGTTTGTTGAAACAATATTTGCCAGATACTTGTTTAACCTGCCTTTACAGCCTCTTGATAAGCAGACAGAGAATCCCTTAATATATAGAAGGACACCTTCAGTCTGTCTTTCTTCCATTTACATTCAGCAGTTCTACAAACCTGGCTTAGGGCATGAGTGATATCATTTATCCAAGGCTGTGATGTAAGTTGAAAATGCTTCCTTTTAACAGGGGCTACAGAGTCCAGAACATTCAAGGATGTACAATTAAACTGCTCAAGTAATTGGTCCCCTGTCAGATGAGGGCTGTCCAGAGGTACAGTGCTGCAAGAGTTTACATAGGCCATAGCAAAATGCTCAGTCGTATCAGAAATAATCACACAACGACATACAGGCAACTGATGTCTAGCAGGATTGCATGGAACACAGAGCTCAAATACAATAGAGTTGTGATCAGAGAAATTTAAGTCACATATTTTAATGCCACCCAAAGGAAGACCACTAGATAAAATAATGTCCAGTGTATGGCCTCGCTCATGTGTGGGACCTTTAACTAGCTGCACAAGATTTAAAGTATCAACGAGGTTTAAAAACTCCTTAGCCAGAGGCTTAGTTGTACAGCAGACGTGAATATTAAAATCACCCACGATTAAAACACCATCATACTGTGGCATGACTCCACCCAGGAAATTGGCGAAGTCCTGAATAAAATCCTTATTGAACTTCGGTGGCCGATACACCAATGCACACAGCACCGGAGCAGACAGAGCCACTTTTAACAGCTGTAGCTCAAAGCTGGAATAAAAATCAGCCTTTAGCTGCCAGCAGTTAAAGCTATTTTAAAAAACAGTGGCTAACCCTCCACCTCACCTCACTGTCTGAGGAGAATTTAAAAAGTTACAATCAGGAGGGACGAGTCCAGAGCTCGGGATGTGAAGAAGTCATTTAGGATAAATGTTTTGTTTGCCAGAGATCTGGTATTAACCAGGGCTAACCTGATTAGAGCCGGATTGGTGGCTGACTGGGCTGCTTGACCCAGTGGACGAATGTTTTGGAAATTCAGCTCACCCTCCGGAGATGAGGAGAGTGATGCCATTCGTGTTAGGAGTAGTCCCGGGACATGGGAATTATCCATAAGAATTATGATTACTGCCATATCTCCACCCTTTTAGAGATAAAATGCAATCATGAAAATGGCTGACCTGATTTACATGAATCTTACTATGGTTATTGATACTTCACCCTATCAACTTTTGAGGGAGGTGGCACTACTGGGTTTTAGTAGGGGCTGCTAGTGCCTGTTTCAAAGTGGCAAAATAACTCAAAAGTGTCTGAAATGAGTGAGTTCAATTCAATTCATCTCAATTTTTATTTATATAGCGCCAATCATAATCGCCAATTATATTATAAATTCTGGAACAGGGCGTGCTGCTACTTGGGACAAGGACATTTGCAAGTGATCACATGTGGTTGAACCAATTTAGCTGAAACTTTCCATGGTTTTTGGTTGTTATACTGTAACTCCATCCTGTCAACATCTTGGATTTAGGATTCACTAATCCTTTTAAAGATAAAATGTAATCTTGAAATTGTCTGAACCAATTTACATGAAACTAACCATAAGTATGATTGACTTAATCCTACTTAACCCTGCATCTTTTGGGATAGCACAGTAAGTCTTAAGTGTCTGAACCAATTTATTTGAAAGCTGCCCTGGTTATTGATGGCAATCCGATCTCAAACTTACTATTGTGCTTGAAAGTGGCTGAACAAATTTAGTTACAACTCGCCATGGTTATTGATAATTTAAAGATCTCCACCCTGTTCACTTTTGAGATACACTACTGGTCAAAGGATATAGAACACCTCATTTTTTCCAAATTTTTAATGAAATTCAAGCAGTTCAAGTCCAATGAATAGCTTGACATAGTACAAGGTAAGTGCTGAACTGCCAGAGGTTAAAAAAAGACAAGGTTACCCAAAACTGAAAAATAATGTACATTTCAGAATTATACAAAAATGACTTTTTCAAGCAACAAGAAATTCAAGCTGCACCACTTAATCAAGCCTTAAAAGAAGGTGCTACTAATTTCTAGAGGTGTCTCAAGTTTACTTTCAAATCCCTCTGTCTGCATAAAAGCAGTGTTGGAACACATTGTTGTATCATAACCATTGCAGCCAGAAAGCCATTGCTAAGAAGAGGCTATCCTGACATCGTAGCAGTGGCTTTCTTGCTGCAAATTGACCTGTCAAACCTGCAGCTTGAAGTCTTCTCTTCACAGTTGAAACTGACGTTTACTACAACCACTATTGAGCTGTGCTTGTAGTTGTTGTCGTGTGAGCTGCCTACAATGCAACCTGTTGACTCTCAGAAACTTGTCTTCTGATTATATTGTTGCATTGAGTCTGCCAGATCTCTTCCTGTCAGAGGTCTCACCAGTTTCTGAATGCCTTTTGATGGTGAAGGAAAAAGTACTCACGGAAACTTTGATTTTCTTTGCAGTGTTTCTGTAGGAAAGATCTACATTTTTAAGTGTTATGATGGTTTGTCTTTCTTCCATTGTTAATTACCTGTTCTCACTATTTTTATAGTAACACAATGCAGTACAATACTGTTCAAATAATGCTCATGAGGGTATAACAGTGTGTTCAAACAGTGCTTTTATGCAGACAGAGGGGGTGCAATTAATCAAGCAAATTTGGGACACCTCTAGAAATTGGTAGCAACAACTTTCAAGGCTTGATCAACCTCCATTGGCGCAGAACAGCTTAACTGTAAGTTGTTAACCCATGTCTTGTTCCCTGAAAACAGCCTAATTGTTACATTACGAAATGTGCATTATTTTTCAATTTTGAATAAACTTTACCTTTTTTACCTCTGAGAGTTCAGCACTCAGCTTTGTACTATTTCAGGCTATTCATTGGACTTGAACTGCTTGAAAGTCAATAAAAACTGGGGGGTTGTAATACTTTTGGCCTGTAGTGTATTTGATACTACTCTTTTTTGATACTGGGTGCTAATGCTTGTCAATAAAAATGCAAAATGTAAAAAATTGGTGAATGAATTTACTTCAACCTTGCAATTTTTATTGAGCACTAAGAATCTTCATCCCATCAGCTTTTGGGACAGGTGGCACTAATGCACGGAAGAATAAATTATTCAAAAATCTGTGATTCATAGGTTGCCCTTTTCAGCAGATACCTTGACATCAGGTTTGATCGAACAACCTCTAGTTCATGATGTATTTTTTGTGAAGGCACCTAAAGTAGATATAAAAAGGCTACACACCCCTGTTCAAATACTAGGTTTTTGTGATGTCAAAATTTGACACCAAGATAAATAATTTTGCAACTTTTTCCACCTTTAATGTGAACCTGTACAACACAATTTAAAAACAAACTTAAATCTTTCAAGGTGGTGAAGTAAATATAAACAACTGAGATAATGAGGTGTATGAGGTGTGTATCTGCTATGCAAAGTAAAAAAGGAATACAGTATTATTCAGTGTGTTTTTCATTCTACTTTTCCCACAGGGCTTTGAGAAAACCCTCATAAATTATACATCAAAATGTGTCTAAATTCTGGGAATTGTGTGCTATTACTTTTTTATGATTCAATGAGTGATCCCAAAAAATTGTGAATATTTCCCCAATTATTTCCTATGGGATGGAGTCAAAAATGTCATAAAACCCAGAACCACATAATTTTAATGATAATACTGTAATAATAATAATGGATTGGATTTACAGTGGATCTCTAAAGTTTACACAGCGCCGTTCAAATGGCAGGTTTTCATGAGGTAAAAAGGTGACACCAAGATAAATAAATTCACAACTTTTTTCACCTTTAATGTGACCTATAATCTCTACAACACAATTGAAAAACAAACTGAAATCTTTCAGGGAGGTGAAGTAAAAA